>LOEQ01009699.1:24528-42368 GCA_001685075.1 Bramus lutescens
TGCCTCTGCCTCCTGAGTGCTGGGATTAAAGGTGTGTGCCACCACCACCCAGCTCTTTCTATTTTAAAAAGGCATGGCCTGTAGTTTAGCAGGGGGGTCTGCTAGAGTTGCAGACTGGGGCAAAGTAACCAGTGGAGTGAGGGGAGGGAGATGAGGAGGACATGATTATGAGATCCTAGGGAGATGTGGGGAGGGGTGGAAGGCTAGGAATGACAGTAGAGGACTGGGTCTTGGGGAACAGAGGGCGGCATGGAGGTCTGCAGGCAGCTTACTTGTTTTTCTCCCCTCTTTTTTTAATAGCCCAATTAGTTCAATTAGTTTTGTCTAGATTTTCATGGGAATATGGCTCCCCAGTGGAGCATGGGCAACCTACCTCAGGATACATCCATAAAGAAAACTGACCCTCTGTCCTCCAGCAGCCATCAGTTGCCAAGAGCTCCTCTCCTAGGAATCTCTCTTGTGAGTCTTTCTGGCATCTATACTGAAATATTGATTTAGGCCAACTTGATAGGACCCGTGCCCTATTTTTAATTGCCCTCATCTCCTGCCAAAGCCTTTATATTACTGTAACCTTTCTTTCAAAAGCCATCCTGGTAGCCTTGCCCAGTTTGTTCCAGAGCACATGGTAAAGCCAGGTTCTGTACAACCTTAGTTCTCTTGGATTGCTGACCCTCAGTGTATCACTCATCATGCTGCATTTGTTCCTGGAAAGACAGTGTGAAATTCTCCCCAATGTCTTGTCTCAAAGACTCAGGCCAGTTTTGTTCTTCCATAAAACTCCAGAGAGAGAAGTTAATCACTGACAAATGGCCTAAACCTGTCTGTAGCTTTCCAGGGGTGATATCAAGTTTCAGGTTCCCAGTCATTTTTCTCCAGGCCCTAATGTTAAATGTTTGGAGTTTCAGCTTTTCCTCCTTAGCCATTTAACTAAAAAATTGTACATATTAAGTTGATACTGTAGGGTATTTCACTGTTTGTATACATTGTATATACAGTGTATGCATATATACACTATACACAGTATATATAGTTTGACTAAATAATTTCTTCATAGTGAAATATTAATCTTTTCTTTTTGCATTTTGAAATTACAGATTATTGCTATCAGTAGTTGCAAAATTGTAAGTATAATAGGATGAGGTTTTTGATTTCCAACTGCAGCTTACTACCCAGGGACCAACTTTACTCAAACTCTTCCCTTACCCTACCCTTCTGATCCTCTTAAGTCTCACCATTCTACTCATAGTTTGATGGATTCCAAGTATTTTACATTAGATATTTAAGCTCACATAGTACCTAACAGAATTATGCCCTATATCAGAGTCTCTTACTTTCAGGTCACCTTGCAGAAAAGAGCTCTCATGTACCTGGGAACACTGGGCATCAAGCGATGAGGTATCAGTCTCATAAACCCACCTCAGCCTTCTACATCTGAAAGCAGATCCCCGGCTGTGATCTTAGCAATTCCTTGTCTTGAGCAGCATTTGTCTCTTGGAAGACTTCTAGGAAATAGTATATTCCTCCAAACCAGTGGTTATTTCCCCTCTGCAGGGGACAGACATACTCCAAAAATGATAGTCATGACCAAGCTAAAGTAGTAAAATGAAATCCCAGGACAGGTGTTGTGTGCTGTTACACATAAAAATAGTGATCTATACCTACCATAGAGGCATGGTCTCTTAGGTAATTTCTGTGTAAGGATAGTTACTTTCTATAGGAAAGCTTAAAGGTATGATTTATGAACCTCTAGTCTTTTGAGGTTTGTTTTTATTGAGCTTTAGGCAATTACACTGTCAAATAATCTTTATGATAGGTCTTGCTATACATCCTAGGAGGTTCTTTAGGTTGGCCTCAAATTCCCAATCCTCTTGCATCAGTCTCTCACTTTAATTGTACTTTACATTTATGTTTTGTATTTTCATTGCTAATCCCTTGTTCTCTGTATTGTAAAACAGTATTTTACATTGGGAATCAGATGTTTATCATCAGAAACAAATTTTTGAAGTAATGGGTAGAAAATGAGTCACAGATACAAGGCCTGCTTCTTTCTTGGAATGACACCATGCTATTTACTTCTGAGTAATTCAGCTCAGATGATTAGTATAGCTGTGCACTGTAGTATTCTTGATAACTTAAGAAACTGCAAGGTCTTTGACTGCATTTTGAATCTGATAAAGGTCAAATGGCACAGTGTAAGGCCAAGACTGTGTCTTTAAACAAATGGTAGTTACCATTACACTTATTTTAGTTTTTATCTGTATGAATGTTTTGGCTGCATGTATATCTGCATCATGTGCATGCAGTGCCCATGAAAGCCAGAAGGAATTAGATCCTCTAGAATCGGAATTTCAGATGGTTTAGCCACCATGTGGGTACTGGGAATCCAACCTGGGTCCTCTGAAACAGCAGCCAGTGTTCTTAGCCACTGAGCCATCTCTTCAGCCCTGGTGAAATTATTTAGACTGAAGATGATAATTTGATATGCGATTCCCCTCTGTATGCTGTGAATACCATTGGTTAATAAAGAAACTGCTTTGAGCCTACAGCAGAACAGGGCAGAACAGAGTGAGGTGGGGAAAACTAAACTGAATCCTAGGAAAAAGAAGGCAAAGTCAGGGAGATACCATGTAGCCCCACCAGGGACAGATGTCAGATGGAACTTTACCCAGTAAGCCACGGCTATGTGGCAATACAGATGAATAGACATGGGTTAAATTAATATAAGAGTTAGCCAATAAGAAGCTAGAGCTAATTGACCAAGCAGTGATTTAATTAATAGTTTCTTTGTGGTTATTTTAGGGCTGAGCAGCTGGGAACAAAGAAGTGACCTCCTAGAACAGTAATTTATTAAAGTTCCCTATTAATGGAACATAATCTGACTTTATCTGTGTATACTGAGTGTGTATTCAGTGACTTCTTAGTACCTCTTCACAAGTATCACATTGATTTTTTTATAAAATTCTCTAAATATTGTTATATACAATTTGTGTACTCTGTTTACCTGCACTGGAGCAATCAGCTGATGGTCCATTCTTGCCCCAAGTGGAGATTTGTGGCACTGTCAAATTCCAAAAGAATTCTTAAGATTTGTTTCCTTATTCAGACCTAGTCTGTTTGCTCTCAGAAATATCGTATGAATCTTGTCCTTACCACTCCTCCAAATTATGCAGGATGTTAGGAATCTCCAGCTCAGGTCCCATTCCAAATGCAGCCCAGATATTTGCCTGGTATCCCAGCCCCACCTTTCTCTGACCAGACCCCACCCTCAGAAAGCCTGCCATTGGCATTTCCTCCCCTGGAGCTGCTCAAAGACTGCACCTACAGGATATTTAAGGCCCCCTTCTTGGGTGCAGCAGTGTGATTTCTCTCCTGCTTTCTTCCCTCCACCAGAGCAACCTGGAAGTTGCTTTGCTCAGATAAAACCTGGTCTTATTAATTTGACTAGATTTGGTATATTGCACGGGTGAATAAACCCACTACTGTGGATTTCAAAATATTTACCACAGGCTATTACACAGCTGCACTTAAATTACTTGCCATTGATGAAACTCAGTTACCAAATGTTTTGTATTATAGTTTGTGAAACTCTAAAGGAGGGCTCAATATTTTGGTGGTAAAAATATTTAAAAGCATAATTTGGATAATCACCTAGTGAGTCTGGTATCCCTTGACTGAAGACACAAACTAATTTGTCTAACAACAGAGAACAACTCCATAAGCAAATTAAATATTCCTCAATTATTAAATCCTAGCAATAGTCATTGAGCAACATTTTCGTTCATTTATACACTTTGAATTGCCTATTTTAATATATTCCAGAGTGATCTACAGTTAGCTCTCAAGAAAATGTCCTGTTCCTATAGTGTTTCTATTTGCCCATTATATCTTACCTAATGTATTATCCACTTTCTTAAATATAGCTGCTCCTAGACTCTGATAACCTCATTGTCCTCATTGTCAGTGACTACACCATGTTTTCCTTACTAGATCCAGTGCTATTAAATAAAGGGAAGAGGGGAAATTACAGAGAACCAATGCTTAATTGAAAATTGAAGGAAATAAGCCGGGCAGTGATGATACATGCTATAATGATTGTTCTGTCTCTTTAAGAGATAAGCCACACCCACTCCTTCCCACATCCCCTAGGCAGGCTGATCTTCAGCTTCTGGCCTGAGCTCCCTATTTTCGTCTTCAGAGAGGCAACTTCTGCCTCTCTCCCCACTTCTCCCCATCCCCTGCTTCTATCTCTCTTCTCTTTTTTGTCTTCCTCTCAGAGGCAGCTTCAGTCTTTCTCCTCTCTGCTCTCTCTCTCTCCCCCCCCCGTTTCTGCCCTTCTCCCTTCCTTTCCATAACCCCTAAATAAATGTCCAACTCCACTCTGTATCGTGTGCCTATCCTTCTCTCTCTTGCCCGCCCCCTACCACCACATGGAGACCTGGAGATCTGCTGCATGGTCTCATGCGCAGTCCCTGCCTAGGACTGCCCACTGCTGGGGACTTGCACAATCCCAGGACCCTATTTGTCACCAGGGACCAGCCAGCTGCCCACAAGGCTTGCTGGGGACCAGCCACCTTCCTGCTTCATGGTCTCGTGCGCAGTCCCTGCCTGGGACTGGCTGCTTTCTGCAGCAATCTGCCGGGAACCTGCAGCAAACCCATTACGCATGCCTTTAATCCTAGCACTTGAGAGACAAAGTCAGGCGGATGTCTGAGGTTGAAGCCAGCCTGGTCTACAGAGTGAGTTCTACGATAGCCAGAGTTATAGAAAATTAAAAAATTCAAAAAATAAATACTTGAGTATAGTAATAGAGGTTTACAATTTACTTTCTAATGAATCCAAGTAAAGCCATCAAATACAACTTTATTTCAGTTAGCATTAAAAAGAAAGGAAAAAAGTATATTGCTAACAAATTGCAATGGAATATGAAATTTTCAAAAATAACAGTAAAATACTTGCCACTTTACTTTCACCATCATATGACATCACATTTCCATGCAAATCCTCTTTCCAATGCAATGTTACATAACATTTTAATAAGGTAAGGTTTTCCAATTTGTTCAAAGTAAAAAACTCTGAGTCCTAAATTCACAAGTGACTAACCATTTTACGCAGCACAAATTACTAAAAGGCATTTACAAAGTAACAAAAATATATATATTTTACTAATGTATAGAAGGTTAAGAAAGTATATATTTTGGTTCTGGTATTCTATGAGCTCTCCACTAATTAGGAGGCTGACTGTTCTTCAAAGATAATATGTAAAGCATAGAACACACTCAACTACTTGTGAGATAGAGTCCTGGAATGAATCTTGGCTTTGACAACAGTGTCAGCCCTACCTTGACCTCTTATTCTTGTTCCCACTGCCTCATCTCTAAGAGCCAACTGGTAGAGATTGGGGAAGGCATAGGGACAGTGCCAACGACCTTAGCTAAAACTTCCAGAACTTTCATCTTGGTGGTTTCAACATGGGCTCTGGGTCCCCACAGGAACTCATAGCATGGAGGATCACTGCCAGGAATCTGGCGGCACTCCAGGTAATTTTCCTGCACTAGATCTTTGTATATGAACTCCTGGGGCTCCCCAAAGATTAAGTGGTTCTTCCCAGCATATACCCCTACTCCATTCAGAAAATGCCAGACCTCTTGTTCAGTGGCACGATTGCCCTTCATGAAGATCACACCCAGGACAGACATCAGAAGACCGGTCCTGGGTAACCCCCAATTGTTACTCAGACGTCCCTCAGTGGAGAGACCCAGTATACCCACCAGCAAATAGGAGTGAGTGCTGGGATCTATTTCCTTCAACTCAAGACCAAAGACTAGCTCTAGGCGTGCAGAGGTTCTTTGGAGAATCACAGAGAACTGTTCCTTATATTTCTTGTTTACTATTACCAGCATTTCACTCCGTGTAACTGCCTCTTTCATCTTAAACTTATCCAGCAGGAATTCTATTAGCACACCAGTCTTCCGTATTACAGGATCCTTAAATGTGTGCTCAATAGAGGTCACTGTCTGAATAGCACCTGAACTTTGCTTATCAGCAAGAACAACAACTTTCCCACCACCTACACCAGAGCCTGTGCAGGACACATCTGCCCTGTCAGATCCAGGGGGGTTTAGCCCCTGTAGAGCACAAACATCAGGGAGCCTAGAGCCATCACTCTGGTCAACAGAAGGACATGCAGCTTCATTTTCAGTGTGAACTGCTGGGAGACCCTGGAGCTCACTGTGTGCCTGTTGTTGTTTTGCAGGGGAGCGGCTCTTACTCTTTTTACCCCTAGGCATGATGACGGGGCTCAGGGATGAAGCAGGAGATCTGGAAGGGTGACAATGAAAATCTGTAAGCACCACATTGTTACCAGATAAAGAATACCTGGGATTCAACAAAGACCTGCTTTTGCAGCTTTCCAGAAGGACATCTTTCTTGGAACATACCAGGGCTCCTGTACTCGTGGATCAGTCTCTATTCTGCAAACCCTGTGGAAGAAATTTAAACTTGTTAGACCACTGCATGAAAATCTCGTTTCGGGGCTTCCTAGAGTAGGTCAGGCCTTTCACTAGGGTCCCTTGGGATCAAAATTCAAGAGTTCCCTTACTTTACATTCATAATTGTATCTATTATTGGCAAAGTCCTTTATACCCACTTCCTTTTGTTCTTCTCAAACTAACACTCCAAACTCCCTCAGTATCACTCAGGTAGAAATTTAATCTGCCTTTCTTCCCACTTCATCATTCAGATGGCAATGGGGACTCAGTACTAGCAAAAATGGAAATACTTGAGGGCTTTTGCTCTTACAAGGAGTGCTGTTTCCATGGTGATTAAAGTCTTCATCCTGACTTTATCTGACTGGGGTAGAATGTCCAGGTTATTTTGGTGATAAGGAAGCTCTTACTGTCTTACTTTCTTAAGAGAAAGTGAAGGAGAACTTCAGTCTTTGGTCCTTATTAGACCCACTTAGGCCACTATACAGGGGTGAAGTCCCATGGTTATGCAAACCCACTTAGGCCACCATCCAAGAAGAGACCTATGGGCATACGTATTACCCCCATAGATCCCCATACAGTGGCAGACTTCTGTGCAAATGGACCCCCTTAGGCCACCAAAAAGGAACGGAGCCTGTCACAACAGACCCATTACAGCCACCACGCATGGGCAGAGGCCTGTGCAACCCCATTTTCCCAAGACACAGCACCAGCTGTCTGTGTATATCCACCACACTACCAGACCCAGAGCATGGAATTTTAAAGATGGGCTTCTCCCTAGCCCCTTAAAGCCCAGTATTTTTGTTTTGGTGAAGTCTAGTGGCCTTCATCCAATGAGACCAGCAGAAAAGGAAACGGGCTCTGGGTATAACTGCCGGGTCCATTCCAAAAACTCCAGAGACGCACACAGGCCCCAGGCCAAAAGCGGCTTTTCCAGTTAAAGGGCTCAAAGGGACAAGGAGGGGTGGGGGATTTAAAGTTCTGACGATTTTAAAATAGATTACCCAACCCAAACCCAGAATTGACAAGAATCGATCATTACAAAGACTAGACACTCAGCTTTTCTCACTGGATGCCACGAGAAAGGAAGTATTCCTCACCTTCCGGCCCCTCCCGTTCAGTTCCCCTGGACTTCTGATCAGAGAGCCCAGAAGTGAGAATATCCTCACCTTTCGGCCACTCTCCTTGTGTTCCCCTGGACTTCTAATCAGAGCCCAGAAGTGAGATTATCCTCACCTTTCAGGCCCTCTCCTTCTGTTCCCGTGGACGTCTGATCAGAGCACGGAAGTGAGGTCATCCTCACCTTCCGGCCCCTCCCCTTGTGTTCCCCTGGACTTCTGATAAGAGCCCGGAAGTGAGATTATTCTCACCTTCCGGCCTCTCCCCTTGTGTTCCCCTGGACTTCTGATCAGAGCCCAGAAGTGAGATTATCCTCACCTTCCAGCCTCTCCCCTTGTGTTCCCCTGGACTTCAGAATAGAGCCCGGAAGTGAGATTATCCTCACCTTCCAGCCCCTCCCCTTGTGTTCCTCTGGACTTCTGAATAGAGCCCAGAAGTGAGATCATCCTCACCTTCTGGCTCCTCCGCTTCTGTGCCCTGGGGACTTCTGATTAGGGACCAGAAGTGATATTATCCACAACAACGTCTGGCCCTTCCCCTTCTATTCCCTTGGTGAAGTTACTACTTTACATTTCTTTACTTAGGAAGTAAAAAAAAAATCTGCTGTAGATGAAACAGGCCAGACTTGAAAATCTTCCTTCCAGTCAATTATGTCATCTTCTATCAGAGGTTAGAGTCATGCTTTCATTTTAGGGTACATTCATTCATAGATTCTAGTTCCATACAGACTTTGAGAGTTTTTTCTTTATTTCTTTAACCATTCCATTATTGATTTCAATCACGGGGGGAGGGAGGAAGCAGGGTGAGTTTTGTTGGCATCTTAATAGCCCCAAGTGAGGCAGTAAGTAATAAAAGTGTAAGGTCAATTGATATATTTGCTTCTCTGGTGGGTAAACACTAATTCTATTGGGGATTAATTTTTCATATTTTTGCATGACTTAATAACTCCATTTTTATTATGGAACTTTATTAGGTTTTCAGTTTGTTGTAAAAATTGTTATCTGAGAGAGAACAGATAACACTTTCCCTTTTGAATATTCCTGGAATCTTTTTGCTTTACATGATAATCATCTATTTACATCCAGTTTCCCGCAAATCACAAAGCTTTGTTCTTAAAAGCTGAGTAAAACTTTATTGTGTATGCTTGTATATATGCATTCACTTTGTATTTCTGTTCATCTGGTGGTGATTACCTAACTTTATTGCATTATTTGGTTATTGATGAAGTGTCATGTTAATCTTAGAGAATTGGCTTCTTAAGTCGAGTTAATTTTTTTTATGTAGGTAGAATTTGTGAAAATGTATAATACAGTACCTCCGTGTTACAGTTTTGTTAAGCTGCTTTTCTGATTTCCATTGTGGTTAGACTAATTTACATCCTCACAAACAGTGTATCCATTTTGTCTTTTCCTCATGTTTTTTCAAGAAATGAGTTAGTTCTAAATATAGTGTTGTATTGATTTTGATTTTCCTGATGGCTAAGGATACTTAACTTTTAAAACTGTTTTTATTGATCATTTGTATTCTTCTATTCAGTTGACCTTAGTTGAATTGTTTGTGCCTTAGTGTGTATATTTCTAGTTTTTCAAACATTTTCCATACCAGCCCAGTGTAATATAAATTACTTGCAGATTTTCTAGCATTTTGTGATCACTTTACTTCATTTTAGTAACCACTAAAATCTTTACCAAAGAATTCTATACAATTATGAGTTCCTTTGGTTTAATCAGTAGTTGCGCTGTGCAGTTAGCTGTGGATTTCTTTATGAAGAATTGTCTTGTCTCCTTCATTTTGATGTTAGAGCCACCGCCTTTATAGGTAATGTTAATTATTTAGACATTGCAGTAAGCGGATTCTCTAATTCTAAAGTTTCTTTGGAGCCTATTTTCTGAAATTCTTTCAGTCAACTCTTTTTTTTTCTTATACTTTAACTTTTTAAATTTACTGTATTGACATGCTTGTAATATCCAAAATATTTCTCATTAATGTTTAATTCCTTCTGTATGTATAATTTGTACATTCTATTTTCTTACTATCATTTAAGTTTCTTCCAATTGTTATTGAGAAAATTATGAAATTGTTTATGTACCTTTAAAGACTTGGTTTATATTTATATCCTCTTATATACAATTAATGCATTACACGTTTACTTTCTACTTGCTGCTTTTTTTCTGTTTGACTTGATATTCATTCTCTTAATATTTTAAATTGACTAATCAAATAATCTTTTTCCCATATACATGTTTTGTTTCAATCCAATGTCTGTATTTGTGTCTTGGGCTGGTCTCACAGTGGCAGTGAGGTTGAGGTTGGTGTTGAACACTACATCCTCATACATCTGTCTTCCAAGTACTGGTATAAAATTAAATGCTTATGCCACACACCTGGCCATAAACACTTCCATCACTGGCCTTTGGGGTAGTTGTAGCAATATTTCTAATAGAACTGCTTGTTTTTTTGTGTAAATATTACAAATACTGTACATATCTTTTGTAATGACATAATATTTTAAACATATAAATATATAAAATACATGTTTTCTAAATCTGAGTGTGCACAAAACCTCCAGGCATTGCTGACTTACTTTTTAGGGCAGAAAGATGTGGATAAAAGAGGCCTGTCACACATCAGGTCTCTGTATCTTCGTCCATCAGCTGTTGGATGATGCCCCTCTGTTATGGGTATAGCAGAATATCATTAAGAATCATTTCATCGACATTTTTGTTTGTTTGTTTGTTTGTTTGTTTGTTTGTTTTTTACCAGTTGTGTTTGGTTCTACCAAACATTAATTGAAGTCTTCACTAGGGTCATCTTCATAGGTTTCAGAGAGTTTTCACTGTACTAAGTTTCTACAGCAGCCCCTAAATGCCCATTCCAGTTATCTCTACCCATACTCACTCCCTCCATCCCTCCTGACCTCATATGATCCTACCTGTTCCCTCATACCACTCTAAACGCATCCAGTCTCATCCTATGACTTTTAAATTCATAGATATATTTGCTGTAGGTTCACATTTACTACAAATTTTGGAGACATACTTAAGGAGTCTTTATTGTTACAACTCTACACAGTTATTTTATACTGATACCTTTGATTGGCATATTTGTGTTACAATAAATTAGCTAATATTAATGCATTTGTATTAAGTGAAATCCATGTTTAACTTTAAATATTCTTTGAGTTTGGGGAAAAAAAAACAATGTATGGGAGGAATGGAGAGAAGGCTTATAGCATTTTATCTATTACAGAATACCTGGGTTTAGTTCCCAGCACCTGGAAGCTCACAACCATCTGTAACTCCAATTCCAGAGTATCCAGATTCCTCACTAGGAACCGTAAACACACAGTACACTTACATATGTGTGGGAAAAACATATATATATNAAATAAATAAAAATCTTTTTGGAAAACAATTTATGATATGAATGTTGTCTTAAAAGATGCTTTCACATTATGTTGAGGCAGGACCAAGAACCTTCCCACTATATGTAAGCTGGGCAAGGTATCCTTTCATAGGGAATGGGCTTCAAAAACAAGTTCATGCACTAGGGATAAATCCTAATCAAACTGACTAAGCCACACAAGTGTCATTCACATTCAGAGGTACTAGTTCAGTCCTTTGCAGGTTCCCCAGCAACAGTCCAGAGTCCCTGAACTCCTGAGTGGAGTGGGTGGGGTGGAGTGGGGGAGAAAATGGGGGTGGGGACTGGGATTGTTATGTAAAATAATAAGATTGTTTTAAAAAATAAAAAGAGATACTTTCCCTATACCCAGATTCCTCTTTGTTCGCTTATTCATCTATCTTTTCATATCCTTGGCCACCTTGTCTTTCTAAATGGCTTTAACAGTATTATCTTTTGAAACATCCAGTATTTAGTTTCTTTCAAATAGGCTACTTCCACTTATTCATATGCACAGCTTAGCAGCTTGTTTGTTTTTATCACTAAATATTAATCAACTTTATGGATGATTCAGACATTTTTATTCATTCATTTGTTAAAGAACATCTTGATTTATTCTATAATTTGACAATTATGAATAAAAATGCTATCAAATGTGTATGCAAATTTTGTATGGACATAACTTTCAAATAATGTAAACACTGAGGATTTGAGTTGCTGGATAGTATGATAAGAGTATTTTGATTTTATAAGTTACTATCAAACTGTCTTCCAAAGAGGCTGTACAGTTTTTACATCAACACTAAAAATGGCGAGTCTCTTGTTCTACAAATTCTCCATCATTTGGTCTGTAAGTATTTAGGATTTTATTAACTTTATCAAGTGCATAATTTCTTATGTGGAAATACTCTGATCTAGATGTTCTCTTATCCATATATTTATTTAAATATATTACAAACAACAGATTCAGTTAATCTCTTTTACTAACATTTGGATATAGCGATGTTCAAAGAATTCCTTTATTTTACTGTTTACAAGAAATTATTATTGATGGCTTATTTGATATTTAATATTAGAAATTCGTGAATTCTTTTTAATGTGGCTAGAAGTTTATTAATTTATTTTATTAAATGCTGTCTTTTTATTTTATTGCTTTTCTTTTCTATTAATTCTATTAATGTTTATGGTTTTACTTTGAATCATTAATCTTATTGTGTCAGAAATGTCCATGGGAGGAGACTCCCAAAATATTATAGACTATTTCTATAGGACTTGTTGCAACCCTGAGTGTCGGGACACAGTCCAGGAATGGAGTTGTGTGAAAATTCTGAGTGCTTATGTTGGTCATTAATGTGATTCATAGACCTCATAGCTGTGTAGGACTGTTGGTTGCTTTCCTCCTTTGAAAGCATTCTGGTACTATGAAATCAAATACTCAACTTTCAGAACAGATCAAATTCAGGGCCTCTAAAGCCTGTGTCCCAAGTGTACACTGTCTTCTGCAACAGGGACCTAACAATTTCGTCTCAGGCATCACGCTTCTAGAGGTGGTGGGACCTGGGAGAATGAAGCTGATAAATAAGTGGACTAAAGTTTTATGCAATAGACAACTTTTATTCAGGGCATTGTACAAGTTATATTATATTCTGGGTGTTAAGAAAAATCATTGGTATTCTGCTATGCCCCTCTCTATTGCTCTTCCACCATACCCCATTATTGGTCCCTTTTATTTTTCTTTGTTTATATGGTTACACTATGATGTATCCTTAATCTGAAGATTAGGAGTTAGGAATCTTCAATGAGAGAGAACATGAGAGATGTCTGTCTATATCTTTATTTACTCACTCAACTTTTTTTCTAGTCTCATATATTTATCTGGAAAATTCCATGACTTTGTTTTTCTTTGCAGATTAATGGTATACATGTATAGCATTTTCATTATCCATTCATTGGTTGAAGGACATTTAAATTGTCTCCATTTCCTAGATATTCTAATACAGCAGCAGTAAACATGGTGGAGTAAGTATCTGTGGAGTTGGATGTTGAGTCCCTTGGGCATATGCCAAAGAGTGATATAACTGGTACATATGGTAGTTTTAGTTTTGAACTTTCTATAAAGTCTGTACACTGGTATCCAGAGGGCCTTTACCAGTTTGCAATCCCACCAGCAAGATAATATAAAGAAAACTTAACTGGTGTTTTGTTCTCACCCTTGTACTTCATAGGAGACAAGGGTAATTTTGTTCATTTATTTTCTAATAATTTCAAAAGCATTGATCAACTGATATTCCTAGCACGGTTCCAAAATATAAGTGAGTTTTGAAGTTCTTTCCATTTTGATCCTTGGGGTTTTTTTTATACCAAAATCCTAGAAGGTAACACCTCTTTATCATGTTGATCCAGGCTGAGGCTCAGTGGTTTTTTGTCAGGATAAAATTTGACATTGTGTGTGTGTTTTTTTTTTCTCTTGTACTTTGTTTTGTTTTGTTTTTGAGACAGGGTTTCTTTGTGTAACAGATCTAACAGTCCTGGAACTTGCTCTTTAGACCAGGCTGGCCTAGAAATCATAGAGATCCACCTACCTCTGTCTCCTGAGTGCTGGAATTAAAGGCGTGTGCCACCACTGCCTGACCAAATTTGACATTTGGGTTCAAAATCATTGTAGTCTTGAAAAAATAGGATGTTGAGGAAAAACCTTTTTACTGATTTGAAGTTCTTCCCACAAGTTCTCGGTGACAAGGAGTGCTTGGATCTTATTCCTCTTGGCTTTTGGTACCTTTATCATTGTTTGTAAAGCGATTGAGTAGGCTTATCTGAGAGAGTCATAGTGTTTCCCTAAGAGCATTAAGTGTGTATGTAATTAACAGAAAATAGAATTGTTATTATAGTAATGGTTTAAGTCTCTCTGCTACAAGACTGTTAGTACCATCACATTGAAAATTTCCCCTTTTTGGCTTTATTTTGTTTTGGTTTGTTTAGCTTTGTTGCAGTGCTTGGAATAGAATTCAACACATTACTCATACTACATAAGCACTCCAACTTTGAGATGCTTAAAACATACCTTTCAGGTGACTGTGTGAAATACCTTTATGGGGTTCACTGCAAAAGTTCAGGACTTCTTGCTTTCCTGCTTCAAGTGAAGCTAGCCTCTGGCCTGTTCATAGCACTAAAGGAAATTTTAAGGAAACTTCCATCCTAGCTTTTAGTTGGTCAGCTCTGAATCNTCATAGCACTAAAGGAAATTTTAAGGAAACTTCCATCCTAGCTTTTAGTTTGTCAGCTCTGAATCTGTCTCTGAGACATTTCCTTCCTCACAGTTATCATAGTCTCATCTATCTTGCTACCCCATCTAACTTAAACTATTTTTTAAAGATATGTCATGGTGCCTCAACTCCTTAAGCAGCCTAGCTTCAGGATACATAAACTTGACAATTCATGTGATCAGACTACTTAGACCATCTCCATCTCTTCTTTACACTTGTCTTTTACTGAAATTTAGAATGTTACTATCTTCCTGTAAAGATATCACCTTCAGACTCTAAAAACCTATTCTATTGTCAATGGCTTGGCCATTTTCTTGTTTGTTTTTTTTTGTATTTTTATCATTCAGAACAGTTGCTAAATTGTTGCCTAATGCCTAAGTAATGGAGAGAGTAACCAGTTCATTTATTACAATGTAGCTATTCATAAATTCTTAACTAAACTAAGAAAATCTATGGTGTGTGTGTATACATTTAGCATAAAAATATTAATGAAAAGCCTCTAAGATGTCTCAACAGACAAAGGTGCTTGTCAGCAAGACTGACCTCCACACAACTGCCATGCCAGAAGGACAAACACACACAGACACACACACACAGAGACACACACACATACACACACACACTGCAAATACAAAACAATTATTAGAAAAGTACTAAAATAAGTAAGGAGCAAACAATTTACTATTGTGTACTTTTGTGCTTTCACTTATCATTGTGCCAGCTGCCATGCTATTGGGTTCCATATCATTAGAAATTATTTTCTATTTTTCTTTTGGAAAATTTTAAAAATGCTAATGGAAGAACACAATGCATAGCAGCTATGTGATCTATATGATTTATACACTTAGTTTAGAACATGTATAAATACTCTGTATTCCAGTAAATATTTAAAAGAAAAATTAGAAGTAAATAAATAAAACATTGTTTCTTGTTGACCCAGCCTCTTGGAGTCCAGAAAACACCTGGATTGGAGGTTCCTCTGGACCAGGTAGGGAGGGATCAGCCAAGGTAAATTAAATTTGAGGGGCATAGAGAGGGAGACCTTGGGCATGAGGTTTGATTGCTAAGGAGGCAGGGAGGATTTTGGAGGATTGAGGTGAGGGGAAAGAATATGATCAAAATATATTGTATGAAAAAATTAATAAAGTATTTTCCAAGAACTAAACTTCACAAAAATAAAATATATAAGGTCAGCAAAACCAGGGGAAGTGTGAAAAGTTAAAAATAATCAAGTGTTAGTGGCTAACACGTTGAGGCAGGCAGTTTGATTTAGTATTGAATATTTCTAGAACGTTGGGCACTCCACAATGTCCTCATATGGAACATAATAACACATTAATCGTGATACTAATCGATCTCTGTATTCATTATTGTTCATGAGTATAAAAATAGGCACTTCAATTCCTTGTCAACTTTCAGTTAGCCCTCCTTCTCTGTGGTTTTCCTCTCCTTAGCAAGTGAAGTTCTTCCCTTCTAGTTCTACCTATTTGCCAATTAGGATTTTCTCAGTTGAATCAAACCCTTGTTCCATATAATTTTCTTCTTTTGTCTCTCAGTGTTATGTTGAACTCAAAGGGAATAACCTAAACTATTTACATCCTTTTGATATTCACGTTCTGTCAGTTTTACAGCAACAGTTTAGCCCATGAACACATGTAGGAGTAGGGACTGTTACTGTGTATGGCCTAGACAGTATAGAAAGATGTACAATGCAGTTGCCTGATTAGGAAATATTGCTGAATTTTGGGAAACATTTCTGGCCAAGGAAACATTCAAGACCATGGCCTATGGTTGATTTAAAACATTCAGTACAATCATGGAAGTGTGTGAAGGGTTCTTAGGATGAATCCCTAACAGAATAGCTTCTTCCCTTTCAGAGAACAATGTAGCAGATGGCTTACATGGAAAAACACGTTTTGTTTATAACTTGGACAATCTTTATTGCTTGTGTTTTATTGTTGTTTTTTCCCTTTTTAGTTTGTAAGGAAAACAGGGTCCTGATGACAAAGAATAGTGAAAATAACAGTGTTCATAAGTAATAATCTTATTTCCTCCTTCCCCACAGTGAAGTCACTCAACATCCTTAACCCTGCCTTTGCATCTATAAATGATTATAAAATCCTAATATTTGTCTATTTTAAACTATGGAGGACACATAAGGCTCTAATATGCTTAGTGACTGCATTCAAGAGATTTTGAGTTAGAAGATATGTGGGAAGATTTATTTGTCATAAAAAGATACTTCTAAAGGTTCTCACTGTTACTACATAACCTTTGTGTTGTTCTAGAAAATTCTGTATCTTCAGTAACAGAATGACATATTTTTCTTTCACCTCTTTTTCCTTAAAATAAGCTGTTAATATTTGGAGTGTTAGTTATTCATTTATGCCTTAAAAATAAATCCTTTTTCTCAGTACGTGTTGCTGATTTTTTTCACATCTCACCTTTATGGAACAAGGCACCATTGGGCTCTTAGGCATCTTGAAGCTGGAAAAATGTGAATATTGATGAGGGAACTCATGCTTGTGTGGCTATTCTCATTAGTATGCAAATCTGTGGAAGGTTGACACCACACATTTTGTGCATTTCTAAAATTTGAATGAGTTGCTTGGAGACTATGAATCAGAGCTGCAGTGTGATACTGTTTAGTATTTCCCAATTATATTGTAAAATGTGTTAATTCTTTTTGCAAGATAGTTTATTTTCAGGGGTTTAAGTGAATTTTAATTATTAAAACAAAGGAAAGGGAACAACAGTAATTCAGCCAGTGTTCTTTGAAACTCATTTATGGAGGGGGGATTTAAGTTTCTGGTCATATCTGATGTTATTTTGTCCTCTTTCATGAACTATAAATGTTTAGCTGTTTATAGGTTCCACCTATTTTTTTCTTGTTACTTTTCATTTGAGCTCAGATTTCAATAGGATTAATTCCACTGTAACATGGCATTAAGGGCTATCTCCTGCATCCCCATTTTTATGGTTGGCCCTACATATAAGTGGCATTTATTTTGTTCCCAAAGCTATGTGGTCATTTTGGCTTTAATTATTCTGATCTACATCAGTTAAACTAAAAGAGGATTCAATTCATGGTTTATAAAAATTTTGAGGTGGGACTATGTAAGTAATAGTACCAACCAAAAAGAAAATCTGAATTTCACTGCTTTTCTTGAGTTACATTTCTTTTTTGAGGTAAAGAAAGGCCCCTTGTATGATCTTGGTCAGTAGCAAATAGTTTGGTCTGTTGAGTAAATACAGCAAAGCTCATTAGAAAAAAAAAAACAAAACAGCTCTTACTGTTTCCTAAGGTGTATTTTAACCCAACTGGATTTGAATGAAGAGAGCATTACTTGAAATGAACTTGACCTAGAAATCCTTTGCCTTTTTTACACCTTGACTGGAAAGAAAAGGCCACTGGATTTCTTGGTAATTATCGCATGAAATATATTTCTCGAGTTTCAATAGCATTATCAAAAATCACATCATATTTTAATGATTAAAATATTTAAAATTTTCTGAATTATTTATTTATTTATTTTTATTAAAAATTTCCACCTCCTCCCCTCCTCCCATT
>LOEQ01009699.1:44356-55071 GCA_001685075.1 Bramus lutescens
AGAGGATGTGGAGTAAGGGGAACACTCATCCATTGCTGGTGGGATTGCAAACTTCTGCGACCACTTTGGAAATCAGTGTGGCGGTTTCTCAAATATTTAAAAATTTAATGATTAAAAATGATCAGTGGTCATTGCTATTAACAGAATTACCATTTCCCTCCAGATTCACATTTTTAGTTCCAATTCCTAATATTATATTATCAAATCCATTTTGAAAGTATGTAGGTTTGGGAGGTGAGTTTTCCTGAAAAAATTAACATTCTATTAAAGTTATGCAAGAGCTTATTTTCCATCTCATGACATGTGAGGGTGTCATGGGAGGAAAGTCATCTGCAAACTTAGAAGAGTGGCTTCAGAAAGTCCTAGATTGGCTGGAGCCTTGATTTTATAAGTGCTAGTTTCTCAAAATATAAGATGATAATTTCTCCTCTTGAAACTATTTATTTTGTCTAGTTGATTAAGATTTAATTTATCCTATATTCGTAAATAAGCTAAGTTAATCTAAATAAACAGTGATAAAGGTTATTTTCACAGAAATAAAAACTGGAGATATAAGCAGGATTATATTTGAACACCATTTTTTATTCGGTTTTATTTCTTGAGCCCAACATTTTTATTGTTGCATTATTTAACTTTCCAAATAAACATTTCTTCACTACATTATTTTAAAATATAACATGACTTAGAAAAATTCCTATAACATAGCTCTTACTCTTAAATAACACTTAAAAATAAGCATATAATCTTTGTGGCGGTTTATAAATTTGTATTCTGAAGGCAATTCAGGTCTCCAGTCACAGCAATATTTGAACATTATCTAGGAAAAACAAGCAAGGAAGAAACAAATAAATGAAGCAATGAAAAATTAATTAGGAGAGAATATGGAAATGTGTGGAGGAAGGGAGAAAAGTTTCAAAGTATTTAGTCAACCTAATGTATGTGTGTGTGTGTGTATTCTATACGTTTGTGCTCAATACTAGCTGTCCACTGATTACAAATTTGAATGTATATGTTCAGAGCATGAGCAACCTGGCTGAGTGATACTTTAGTAGGACTGTCAAAATCAGATTCACATGGTGCAGGTACATTTCTACCTATTCTGGTGGCAACCCTGGCTTAGAATTTTTCTCTGCATCACACTAGGATTCTTCTTTTAGGAGAAGAAAGAAGTAGACTCCTACTTAAGGCATCTTCCATTTGTCTGTCTTTCTCTCTTTTTAAGTTTTCAGTATTGATGGAAAGGTGATGGTGTAAACATAAATAAAATGTGAATAAAGGAAAGAGGAATTCATTTTAAAGCAAAAGAAGAGGTGTCAGAAAATACCATGGGAATAATTTACTTTAGATGAAATAATACAGAATCATGTAAGAGTGAGCAGCAGCATTACCCAGAAGTTTGGGAATGACAATTTTATAATAAAATAATTGTAAGTACAGATACACGACATAGGGCAACAGCAGGATATCCAAAAGGAGTCCTAGTGAGGGTTCAGTATCAACAGAGACCTCAAACGACACCTATGACCCATTGCAATGACAACTTGCAAGTAACGCTATATGAACTAAAGGATAACCTGTGTGACTCACTGTGTCACACTTCAACTGCCATGATAAATTTTTTCTCTGCTGTTTTCCTTTTTCTGTGTTTTAAATTTTATCTTGGGAGAGGGTGCAAGGGCAGAGGGCAGAAGTAAGGGGATAGGGAGATGAGTGGTATTGAGATGCATGATGTGAAATCCAAAAAAGAATCAGTAATCAGTTAAATTAGAAGAAAATACAGAGAAGTGAGTTAGATGTAGTCTACAAGTATAAAAAGAATATTTACGATCAGGAAGAAGAATTTAGAAAATGATTAATCCTGTTCTTTTATATGGTATTCATTTTATGAAAGATAGTGTACATTTCAAATTTTGGGGTTGGCACAATAGCTAAATCAGTAAAGTGTTTGCTGTGCAAATGTAAGGATCTGAGTTCAATGTCAAGAACTCACGTTTAAAAAGCTGAACCTTGTGGTAATCTTAAAAACCTGAGCATTATGGTAATCACATATAATCCCAACACTGTGGAGATAGATACAGATGGATTCCTGGGGCTTACTAGACATCCAGTCTTATAGTCTTGCCTAATTAGGGAGTTCCAGGAAAAAGAAAACGTTTGTACAATCATATGTACGTACATGCATACCTGTACACTCATACACTGCAGACAGGTACAAACAGAGAGAGGAAAAAATACCATGTAAGACTGGAGATGTGGTTCAGCTAGTAGTATTCAAGTCTAACATACATGAAA
The DNA here is from genome assembly GCA_001685075.1 of Bramus lutescens. NCBI lineage: Eukaryota > Metazoa > Chordata > Mammalia > Rodentia > Cricetidae > Bramus > Bramus lutescens. The sequence goes on from LOEQ01009699.1 coordinate 46,649, forward strand.
CCCCAAGTTTCTTTCTCAGTACTGAATAAATTTGACATGGTGACCCACATCTCTAATCTCCATGCTGTGGACCTGGAAGCATAAGAATCGGAAGTTAAGTCATTTTCAGCTACATTGTGATACATGAGACCCTTTCTCATACAGAGAAAGAATGAAAAAATTAGGAAGTTTGATGGTGTTAATTTTCTTATGAAGACTGCCAAGTTAAATGGTGCATATTTAGTCATTATTTAGAATTAGCAACAATAATAAAAAATTACACTCTTAGAAATCTCTAATTTCTTCATTATATGGCCTGACAGATACAAACACATTTATAACAATCATGTCACAAAGATATGCTTTAGTTTTAAATATAATTTATACTTGTAAATTAGAGCTCAATACCTTTTCTGGAGGGTATTTTGGGTTTAGTAAGAAGACACAGATTAGTATTCCGAGTTAATTTTTCCCTTTTAAAAAAAAGGGGGATTTGAAGTTCTATAGAATCAGGCAAGTGGTTGGCCAATATGGGAAAATAACAAATCCTAGAAAATATGCTTATTTTTGGTATTGTTATTATTAATTTTATTTGTCAACTTGACTGGGCCATGAGGTACCCAAATATTTAATGAAATGTTACTCTGGGTGTTTCTATGTAGGTAAATTTAGATGCAGTTAGACAGGGATTCAGTAGACTGAGATTTAGAAGCAGTTAGACAGGGATTCAGTAGACTGAAATTTAGATGCTGTTAGACAGGGATTCAGTAGACTGAATGAAGCATACTGCCTTTCATAATGTGTGTGGCCTTCAAGCTGAAAAGAAAAAAAAGAGCCCTTTCCTAAGTAGGAGGCAATTCCTTCTTATATCTATGTTCCAATGGTCTCTGTCTTTTATTCTAACTGATCCATAAGGTGTTCCTGAATTTTGAGGGTGTTTGCCTTTGTCCTAGAACTGTAAAATTGTAGCTTCTGGTTCTCTAGCTTGATGGCATTTCCTGCATGTCATGGAAGCCATCAATCTCCATTTTAAGTGAGCCAATCCTTATTCCATATATACAATATTCATGATTGTGTGGAAATATATTTTCATGTTTACAAAAAAAGTTTTAATTAATTTGAGCTGCTACAAAAGAACTCCATAAATATGATGGCTTCTAAACAGCAAAATTTTGTTCATCAAAGCTCTAGATACTGGGAATTGAAAACTTGAGTCACTGACAGAATTACTCTCTGGCTATGACCTACTTCATGCTCATGGATGTTCATTGTTTTCAGTGTTCTCTTGTGGAACAAACGGTTCCTTTTATAAGAGACTTAATATCATTCATTTCAAAATTGCCCTCAGAAGGTACCACTTGCAAATAAGAGATACATTTATGTCCAAATCAGAATACACATATTTTATTGTCATAAAGTAGACATGCATGTGTTTCATCAATGTTTAAAAATATAAAAAGTATGAAGAAAAAACTGGGTACTCAGATAAGTTTTCACCCACAGGCAGGAACATTACTGATGGATTCTTCCCTTGGTTTATGTTCTTTTAGTGACGTGTTAATTGACCTATAAAACTTCATTCCCACACTCACAATCATATACATACACTTATATTTTCATGCGTGTGTGTATATCTCAATTTCCATCTAGGTTATTATTCTAATTTCTCTCTAATATGTATTGGCTTCCAGTTGGAAACATTTTGGTTGTAAATGTGAATTATTAATATGAAATATCTTGAATCACCTGCTTCAAATAGATAAATGCAGCATAAATGGCTATAGATGGAGTTCAGTATATTAAACATTAAGTAAGGAAAGAGTGTGACACCTTTGGCATCGAGAGTAAACATGAACCTTTTGTCACAGCTTCCTGCCATTTTCACAGATTGCAGAGAGGTAAAGTTCAGTTGAAACCTGGCCTTCTCTGCTGAGAGGATGAGGTTAAAGATCAGAGAAAGACCATGTAGACCAAATTCAGAAAAACTTATTGGAAGCAAGAGAAACTAACAGAAAGAGAATTCTAGACTCCATGAAATGACTTCCTGATCTTTTTCATTCTAGTCTGAAGACATGCCATGCCCAGGACAACATAGCAAAAAAAGGAGGGAAGAGAGAGAGGAAGGAAGGGAGAGAGAGAAACAGACATAGAGAGATAATACTCAAGAATAATGTTTGTGTGTTAATGCAAAGTTGGTTCTGAATGCATGATGTTCTGATGTCACCTAATCAACCTTAAAGGGAACAACTATAGCTTTCATAGAAAAAATATGTATATATAAAAAAGCAGCATGCAGCACACTAGTGCTTTATAAACATGAGCAAGAACAAATTTTGCTTTCTAATTGAATTGGTGGAGGTGTAACAACTTAGGGCAGAATATGTTTAAGAAATAAAATATAACTATGCATAAAACAGCACAGTATACACCATATGTAAACAAAATTATTAGCACTTAAACTTAAAAGTCAGTTTATCAAAATTAATGATAAGTTGATAAATGGCCATTGGAATTAAAAAATAGTTAAAAGTATAATCCATATGTTTAAGAAAAAAGGAAATGGACCTACTAAAATGCATGTATTTCATGAGGAATAAAAAATTAATCAAACTGGTGGTCCAGTGTGAGACAAAATATCATTGGCTAATATATCAACATTATTTATGACAAAAGGATCAGTGAAACTATGAATGTTAAAAAATTTTAAATTTTATAGTGCATTTTTGTGTTTAGAAAAACAGAATCAATGTTAAAATGATGTTTATCTTATTTAAATTCACTACAGAGAAGATTGACTAATTTATTAGTAATAATATAAAGTAGGCAAATATATTTAACTCTATTGTTTTGATTATTTGGCTACAAGCATATAGGCACCATTATTTTTGCGATTAAAGTATTTAGACATGACATGCCTGACAGCAGAAATGGCAGCTGTGCACTAGAGATGAAGGAATTGCTTATTAAGGCAATAAACAAAATTTCAAAATTTGAAAGCTAAGAAAATATTCCTCAGTGCTCTGGAAGTGGCCTGGTAATAGAAAGTGCTTGCTTAGCATATGTGTGGCCCTGAGTGAAATCCCAGCCCCACAAAAAGCAGGAGAGCTAGGAACTGGGGAGTGAAGGCTAGCATGGGCTTCATTTTAGGAGGTGACCTAAGGAACAAGGATGCTTTCAACTTATTCAGTCACCAAAACATGTGGTCAACAAAATATCCAAAATTAAAATTACGTATGAAAACAAACACTTCCATGTCTGACAGCTTTTAAGAAGCCCAGATTTGCAATGAAATTCTCAGTGACTTTGGAGACCACAATATAGTGGTAGCTTTGTAATATAAGATCATGTCTAAATATCTAGTTGATAAATGCTAATTCCAGGACTGTACATACTGATCACACTGTATCATCAATCCACTATTTTTTTTTATTTTCAAAGAGTCTCATTAAGTTGATCATGCTGTCCTAGAACAAACTTAGCTAAGGAAGACCTTGAAATTACAATCTTCCTCTCACATGTAGGTGAAAATTTAAACTATGTCGCATGTCTTGCCTAGTTTTATCTTTTCCTATGGTGGTTTGAATGAAATGTCCCCCATATAGGCTTATATATTTGCATACTTTATCCCCAGTAGGTGGAACTGTTTCGGAAGGGTTGGGAAGTGTGGCCTTATTGAAAGAGATGGGTCACAGGAGGAAAACTTTGAGGTTTCAAATGACAACACCACTCTCAGTCAGCTCTATCTTCATGCCATGCTTGTTGACTCAAGATGTGGGGTGGACTTTAACCATCTGAAACTTCAAGCCCAATAAAATTCTTTCTTTCATAAGTTACTTTTATCATGATGTTTTATCACAGCAATAGAAAAATAATTAAGACAGGATGTCTATTTTTTAATATTTGTGTTACTATAATGAGATACCTAATTTGAGAGATTCAGTACTATATTAAGAAAATATCTTTACTTTTCCTATAGTTCTGGAAGCCTAAGGGCATATTACCAGCATTGACTTGACTCTGGTGTCTAGGGGACACCATGGAAGATGGCATCATAGTAAGATTGCATGTGAGAGTGGAATGTCATATTACAAGACAGATAGTCACAGATGGGGAAGGAGCCAGTTTCTAACTTTTGGAACCCTATTTTTTTCCTTTGGAACCCTTTTAAGACAATGAGACAGGGTTCTATGATAATTGCATCTTAGGCTGATGCCCCAGTGACCGACCTCTCACTATATTACACTTCTTTTGTTCTTTTATCTCCCTTTTTTTTTTTACAATTTCAAACATATAGGCAATGTATTATGATAATATTCATATGCTGGTGCTCCATTGTTTACCCATTCTTGTTATTCTGAAGCCCCTCTTCCCACCTACGACCCCAGTAGCTACACTATTGAAGAAACTGACACAGTCATCTCCAGCAACTGCTGGAAGTTTTAAGCTTCTCAAGGAGGTATGGGGCCTCACAGGAAACTTATGTACGTTATCCTTTGTTAAAAAAAATACAAGGGCCCAATATTCTATGGATATGCATAGCTGCTGTGTGTTCATTGTTGCAGCAGCCATGTCACATCTGGTTGGTAACATTTCATGAGACTCTTCCCCATCTTCCAGCTCTTAAATTCTTTCAGATGTCACTTTTAGTATGTTCTCTGTGCCTTAGGGTTTTAATGCAGATATCACATTTAATGCTGAGCACTTATCAGTCACATATTCTAAGAACTATGACCAGATAATGAAACTGTGCATTAACTGTCACCTTCTACAAACGTAGCTTCTCCACTTTACATTAAATCATAACAAGAGTCCATGTGATGAGATCATTATCTCAGAACACCGAAGCTAAGGCAGCAAGTGGCTTCCATGGAAGAAAACGTTTTGATTTGAACATGGGGAATCATGATGATATGGGTAATTTCAAAAGAAATATTAAAGTCTTGGAGTAAGGATAGCTTGGCATGTTGTAAAGTATTTCAGTGGTTTGAAAACAGAAATGATGACCCTCTCAACCCTTAAATTATGTCCCTCATCTTGTTTTGTCCTGTTTCTTCATCTCTAAAATGAATGAGTCAATTTATGATTGGGCACTTTGAACTATGTGGGACAAGTGCAACTCTTCTCTTCATGGAGGCACTACAGGTCTTAAAAGTAGTATCCTGCCTGCAAGATACACTAGGGAAATAGTGCCTTGAAACTTGAGAAAGTACATACCATATTTGGGGCCACTGATAGTGACAGTGGGATTTGTCTCTGCTGCATGTACTGGCTTTTGGGGATCCTATTCTCTTTGGATGTACTCCTTGCTCAACCTAGATGTAGTAGGGAGGGCTTTGGACTTTCCACAGGGTGGGGTGCATTGCCCTCTCTTAGGATTGGAGGGGAATNGAGGAGGGGAGGGAGTGAGAATTTGGATTGGTATTTTTTAAAGTAATAAAATAAAAAAAGAAACTTTAGAAAGTAACAGACCAATATCTGATTTGACTTAAGGCCAATTACATGAGATGAAAGTCATATCCAACACTTGGGTGACCACGGACCAGAGACTAGATGTTCCAGGTACCCAAGGCAAAACCAAATACTACAGATCTAAAAACTAGTGACAAATAAAATTTAAAAAAGAAATTTTGTCCAGCTTGATGTATGTTAGTCTATCTGTCTCAGTATGATACAATACTGTTAAAGTTAATCATGGATATTGTGTAACTTTTACCTTTTTGAAAATATTTTCTCAATGACATGTTGGCACATTATTCTTTTTTACCCTGCAAGTATAATGTATATGTATAAACTTGGTTTGTTACTTATCCACTTAATATCTGGTAATAATATAAACCCATTTCCAGGAAGCTTGAATGTTATGGAGCTCCTTCTTTGGGGGGAAGGCTTTACAATACACCCTTCACCTCTGAAGCTTGGGGTTCTAGTAATCATCTTAAATATGGTTGGCTGACCCCCTTGTAATCTTAGTGACCATAAATTTTTGCCAACCTTGCCTGAGACAGTCTGTCTCACAGGTAAGAATACTGCTTTGGTAGTTTATTGGGCCTCTTTTGATCACTGAGGTCTTCCAAGCCAAGATCAAATTTCCAAGTATCCAACATAAAACACTGGCTACATATGGAAATAGGGGCATACAGAACCAATCCTGTCTTGCAAAGAAACATATTTCATTCTTGTGAAATGCATTGTTGCCCAGTGGTTTTAAAACATCCCTTTCTTTACTTTTGTCACTTCTCCAAGCGTCTCCATTTGTCTTTCTATTTCTTTTTCCATCTTTCATATACTATCCATATATTCATTTACTCTTTCTTGTATTAATGGTGATGTTGAGATGGGCAGCATACTCTGTCTTTCCCAGGAAATAGCCATCGATTTGACTGCTGGAGGGCAGGTATGGAATGCTGTCATCCTACTAGTCTCTGCTTATGGGTTTATTGCCTCTGTGTTTGGAAGTTAGGCACCACTTGCAAATGATTTGTTGTTTCTGTGTTTCCAAATATAGTGGTGAGTCATCTCTCTTTGATAACTTTGGATTTCATGTTTTGTGGGGAACTGAGGAAGCCTTGAGTGAGTGTGTGAAGAGCGGATGAGGTCCTGAGTGAATATATATTTTTTCCATGAATATGGCTTTTGAACCCTATAGAGTTCCAGTAGATTCAGAAGCCTCTCACTTGCACAAGTATAAACATGACAAACATATAAACCAAGGCTGGCTTCTGTACACATGCATCAGCCAGCTTGGGAACTAAAGGAAAGTAAGTTTTGCATTGTGCTTTGTGAATGCCAACAATGTAGAGATACTTTCACCTATTTCCAGAAATGCAGATCTGACCCCAATAGAAATGTACAGGGGAGCAGTATGTCTTTTCACAACAGAGGCTATGATTCACTAATCTCACTGCCACTCCAGACTCCATGTTTTTGATTTCTTAAAACTTTTAGAAAGTCTATGCCAGATCCTTACCTTGTCCATGACTGTCTTTGTTGTCATTCTACTACCAGATACTGTGACAGGGTGTTGCCATCACACCTGGCTTGTGAGAATTCCATGTATATAGGTTCTCAACATGGCTTAGGTTCACACAGTAGGCTTCCTTTCTAGATGTTTCCTGGTAATTACACTTTCAGACATGGATAATAATTCAATATTATTCTCAAATGCTTTCATTCCAAACCAGAAGAATCACTGTCACACCAAATCAAATCTCTTAATTCATGACCAGTAGAAATCAAGCAATTTTCTTAGACTAGAACCAATAGTTCTTTTTCATCAGGGATGTAGATACTCTCCCAGGTAACCATATGCAAGAGGCATTGCTTTCTCCTTACCTAATAGGAATCAGAAATTATAGCTATATACAGTTTCCTACTTCTCTGTGTTGACTTTCCAAATCTCCATACTTTTTAGTTCCTATCTCCTCTATCTTGACTCCTGATCTCAACTTATATTTCCCTCAATTTTCTCTTCATTCTGTCCCTGCCCTTACTGGAAGACTTGCATGGAGCAATTTCCTAATCATTTAACTTAATCTGGAGTTAAGACTGATGCATTAATGCAGGCTCCCATTGTTTCTAATGTCTCATTATGATCACTGCAATAAAGTTAGAAGTGACTGAATTGAAGATACCTGAGTAAATGAGTTCTTCATTTCCTCCATATCTAAACTGTGTGAGTTGTTTGAGACATAAGAAAGGGTTAAAGCATAGTTTCTCAAAATTGCTTCAACTCCCATTTATTGTAACTTAACATAGCTGGATCATTTATGTGTATACATGGCAACTCTTTCCAAACTAATCAAGCTCTCCTGAGCCTTTTGATCATCTTAACTGAAAGTTGTATATAGCATACAAACTACTAGGTTAATACAATCTCTCTGCCTTTTCTTTTGGAACATCAAAATTTAGATATGTATGGTTTTGTTAAATGCATATCACTGTTCATTAAAAGACATAACTTTCTTCGTTGCTGCTCTCCTAATGGAGCAGATGTCAATGTTCTATGAGTTTCTATGGGAAAGGCTTAAGTCAATGCTGAGGCTTCTCTATGATTCTGGGATTTCTGAGATGTGTGTTCCTGACACTCATGATGTAGATGTTAGGAGTTTTGTTTAAGATTATGGAACAGGAAAAGCAGACATTTTCCAATGAGACAAAGCAAGTCATATGTTTCCTTTGAGCTAACTGGGGGAGGGGGGCTAAGACCAGGCTCTCCTAGTAACCTGACAGAAATCTAAGCCTTAGCTTCAGTTCACTAAAATCGGACAGAGCTAAACACAGTCCTCAGGAAAACCACAGCCTTCTGCTATCTAAGCAGGCACCCCACAGCCCCTTTGCTGGCTCAGCAGGTGATGCGGGAGAATTATCTGTATTCTGTCAATCATGTTTTAAATAAATGCTGATTGGCCAGGCAGGAAGTATAGGTGGGTCAACCAGACAGGAAG
>LOEQ01009700.1:0-18426 GCA_001685075.1 Bramus lutescens
CTGTTCTGTCTACTCCACCCACCTAAGGGCTGCCCTATCAAAAGGCCAAGGCAGCTTCTTTATTCAACCAATGAAAGCAACCAAATAGAGAAGACCCTCCTACACCAAGTGGCCTATTGGAAGTGGTGAAAAAATGGCAGGAATTCATTCAATCAAGGTATATAAATATCAGAAGCCTTTGCATTGTGCCCCTGGGATTGTAAAAGCACATGCAGAGAAGAAACTCTTGAGACTATGAAAGCATGGTGCACACCATTTGGCCCAGAGTATGAGCAGGATGAAGGGTATTTTAAATACAAGGTTCATGAACTGTGTTCCCAGGCTGAGGGCCCAGAAAAACTTGGAAAAGTTGTCATAACAGCATGAAAAAAAAACTTTGTGGTAGGGCTTTGTATACAGATGGTACTCTAGTTCCATCACTTGCTAACTCAGTGCCACTGGGCAAATAATTTCACCTCTTGTTTTCTGTAAAATGACCTGATTAGTGCCCAAATGTAAGATTTGTTCAAAGTGTTATTGTGGGAACGATTCATGAACTATGTATTACATACAATAACACTGCAAGGAACTAAAGTGGGTTCTCTTCACACCTGCAGGAGGAACAAGGGCATTATTGGTGATATCATACCCAAAAGAACAAAAGCATTCTACCTGTCCTAGAGTACTAATACCAAGACATTAGTCTACCACAAAGCAGTAATATTTATATTCTATATAAATTCTATTAAAAGAATTCTGTGATAGATGGGTGGTGCTTGTAATTATTAAAAAGACCTCAATGACAATGTTCTAAGCTTATATTAAAACAGAGTGTTTTGTTTTTATTTGTTTTATTATTGTTTGGCGATGTGAGAAGAAGCTATACTCTACTACCCTTTATGAAAAAGTAACCATGTACTTGAAGAAGAGATGTGCAATCAGGGAATTTTGTGATGATTCTTGCAAGGAAGTCCACTTCTGATCACAGTTCTATGACAAGAAGTCCCAATTCTCAATATTAAGTTTAGTTTTCCACCCAGAGGACAGGATTCTTCTACTTGAGAAAGCCATTGCTCATATCTCGTATCCTTATTTTGATCTAGTTTCTGGTGAATTTGGCCACAGGAATGCAGCAAATCTTGCTGACTATTGATATAGCTTATTTCAGCAGGAGTTACAAATTTTAGTCTAGAGAAAAAAAATCTCTTTTAGGGTAATTTTCTTCATCCATATGTCATTGCAGTTAGGGCTTCCTGCCAGCACATTATTGGTCATACGTATTTTTCCTGAAATTGAGTCCGCTATATGAATGAGTTGACTCTGAGGAAGCCCTTCACATAATATCACGGTGTACGTTTCTTAACAAATTATATTCTTCCACAAATAAAATAAAACTAAGGAAGAATGGGAGGAAGAGAGAGGAAAGATATGGGAAGGAGGGAAGAAAGAGAAGGAGGAAGAAGAAAGGGGAAAGAAGTGTAAGAAGATATTGGGGATAGAAGGGATGGAATGAGGAGATGTGGTTGGACATTTGGCTGTAGGAAGCAAGAATGAAAAACACATGTAAAGAAAAGACTTTGTGAAGGAGAGACTGGGAGGAGGTGCAAAAATCCAAAGCCTGTGTGTTCTTTGGAGTGTGGTGTGCACATCCTTCAGAACTGACTTCAGTAGACAACAGCTCCCAGAATCATCAGTGCATCACTTCTTAATCCCTACATGTCTCTGCGGCTTAAAAAGCTGGCTCAAAAACATTGTGGGTTTGGTGATTTTACACATTCTAACAGGAAGGTGATAGCTAATCCATCCATAACTCTCCATGTTCTTCTGTGCAGCAAACCTTATGAACTGAAGCTGAGAAGAAGTTTGGAATTAAGGCAAGTCAGGCAGCTTCGCTTTCCCCCCAACTAATGACACTTATATTACAAGTTTACATCCCATTCCATCCAGTTTTTTCTTTGAGTTCTAAGACAGATGAATGTCAAAGGGGATCAAGAAAGAAGCCAAGACATTGGTGCCATGGTCTCCAGATGTTCCAGAGCCATAAAGTTCACATCTTCCCTCTCAGGAGCATCAAGAGTGGAACTGTTGGACATCATCTCATTATCTCCTATGGTTGCACCGTATTGGTCCAAAAACTAGAATTACTGCTCCCAGCCCCTCTATGTGACTGGTTATCACACCAACATCCTATTCATACTAGTCATTATCACTGTTTCAATGGTGGCACCTACATCTAGGGTCTGCAGATGCCAAAATTCCCTTGAATGGGGCTAGACATCTGTAGAGTCCTCTTTCCCTGCCATAAGCTCCATCAAACTTTGCTTCCAGAACAAGTACAGTAAACGCATAAATACATGGCACACAAGTAGTGACATTTATTCTATAACTACACACTCTGCAAGGACAGAGGCCCTGTATCCCAGGGCCAACTGCTGGTTTATGTACACTAGAATCTTACCCCTTCCTACAGTGAAAGTGTCTATGTAGTTTATACTTCATGCTGTGAAATATAGCTGCTAATAGTGGGAAAATTAAAAAACCCTCCCTTTGGAAAAAAGCCAGAGTGACTCCAGGAGGCTAGTGGTGATTGTTCCAAGAAATTATAAAAACTGAGAAAAAAACAGTCCCTTAATAACTATAAACTAGTTTATTGTCAATTGAAGTCACCAAAGAACATTCCAGAGTTCTCACAAGTACCTTCTATTGGGTTTCTTCTTTATAAACGCATGCTGTCATTCTTCTCCTCACTTCTCATGCACACACACACACACACACACACACACACACACACACCTAATTAGTTATCTCCTGGGTATTTATTCCAACTTTATGTATTTCTTTCCTTAACTTTTTAGGATGTGTTGTTTATGTGATCTAAAATTTTAATTCACTGAGAAGATAGCACATTTTTTGTTTCTTCACAGTAGCCATTACACCATTGAATGATGTTTATGATAACACTTAAGGATAACAACCACACCTAATGTCTTATGAAAATTAAGAAGCTCTTTAAGTATCTCTTTTTTTTTCTTATAAACTAGATAGCAAGCTGTGATGCTTAAGCCCAAGTCAACTGTTAGAAAGTTAAAGAGAAACATTAGTTTTACCAGTTAGACAATTCATTAGGGAGCAAAAGCTGAATCACCTAAAGATGTGAGTAAAAGAGACTGGTAAATTAAAAGTCTGGCCATTGCTAGCAGCAGCCAAACACTTGAATAAGCTAGTACTTCTAGAAGACAGCAGAATACAAAATGGGATGATGGAGAAATGGGAGCAAAGTGTATCTATGACAGAGATGAAGACATGAGGCTGGAAAGTGTTCGGTAGTATGTAAATATCCTATGTGGTGCTAATTTGAGTTTAAAGAGTCTCTTGCACATCTCCCTGACATTGAGAGTCTAGAAAGCAGAAAAGCAGTATTCATGTCCCTAATTCTCTGTGTGTCTTGAGTAGGAACACAAAAGGTTCAGTACTAGATGATGCCATAAAGTCATCTGCTATGACAATCATCTTCAGCTCTGAAGAGACCAGAACAAGAGAGACAGCCATTCTAAGTAAAATCCTCCTTTACCATACCCTGAGGGATTTCATCTAGCCTTGACCTACATGACCCTACTGCCTGTTTCACACACTAGCACTGCTGATTTTCTGATTCTTCTGGCCAATGTCCTTAGAGGGAGATACCTTATCTCCCAAGGCACATCAAAAAGATCCAGGACAAACCTCCACCTTTGTCTTGGCTACATCTGTGGTTGGTACAGAAATCACTGATGTTCAACTTTATATTTGAAAATAGTCTTGGTCTTCACCCAAGCCACATAAATACAAATCACCAAGTCTACACTTCCAATCCCACTAAGCATCATGAATCTTTATGCTAACCTGTCACCTGAACACCTCTACACACTAATATCCTGCTGCTGATTACAGATCGGCAGTCATACAACATCAAATTGAAAACTGTGTGCTTCTTTTATAAACAAACTACAATGGTGGGTTTTCTTTCTAATTTCTTTGTACTTCTTTGAATACTATATGAGCAATATGGGTAGTTGATTTTATTCTTTGCTAGGGGCCTTCACTGGTCTTCTTCTTGGGTCGTGTTGTTGGTAACCTGCTAAATATACATAGTTCTTGGTCTGTGTGGTGGTAGCTGTATTTTTCTACTGTAACCCTTATAGAATCTACAATAAGGTTATTCCTCTTAAAGACATTTGGACCATGTGGAATTTTTCAGTTCTTGCTGTTCTTTGAAGTGTATCCATAATTTGACCTTTTCTGCTGTCCAATTATTTAAAACATGGGTAAGTAATCTTGAGCCAAGATGAAATGGGAATAAAAGATCAGATCATTTTTTCATTTCTTTTATTAAAAATTTAGCAAGAAGACAACCCAGAGAAAAATCATGACATCTTTAATTTCAGCTATTAGATAGGATAACAGAGTAAAAATTAGCTGTAATAGATTCAATTTTTTTTATCTTCTACAAGCTAGCAAAATGACCTTAAAATTCACTAAGCCTTTAAGGTCACAGTTTCTTATTCTATAAAATGATCAAATTATATTAAATAAACCATCTAAATGGCTTTTTCTGGCTCTAACATTATATAAAGACAAGATATACCAATCTCAAGGTTTAAAGAGAAATTCAACCATGTTAGATCAGTAAAAGTTTTGGATTCTTATGCGTAGGGCATCTCTGTATACAATTCTATTATAAGACACAAGAAAACAAAGAATGAATGGTAAATATAGAGTACTCCCCAAAACCTGCCTCATATTGTCTTTTAGTCTTTGCAAACTTTCAATCATGGAAATTATTGCCTCCATTTTATAGTAAAGAACAGAAGCTTAAAGAAGCTTAGAAAATAGATGAAATATATCTAGATATTAATTTTGGACCTTAATATTGAATTAAAATATATACCCATGATATATTAAATCATAAATTAAAAAATATAATCATGATATATTAAATCATAGGCATAGATACTTCTGACTCATGCTGTGAAATTGAGTTTATTTGATGCTTTGGAAAATTCAAATAAAAATGATCCTCCAAACATAATCCCTGGAACAAAATGTTAGTGAATAATAAGTAGGCTATTATAGATATAAGAATTTAGGAAGAGTAGGTATCGAAAACATGACTGCTGTTATCAGCAAAGGCAAAGATTTTTCCACAATGATTAACAGCTTTACTAGTAAATGACTTCCAGCTGGCACTGATTTCATGGTTCAGCCATCATTTCTGAAGATTGATAAGGAGCACCTTGTGTCTTTATAAACTAAACCCCAAAAGCTTTCAACCAAGCCCAGGAGAAAGAAAATTGAGAATACTGTATATTTTCCCTTTTCCACAAATTATAAGAAGACTCTGCATCTAGTAAAGTTTGAGTGCATGAGTGGCATCTCTTTCCCCCTTCCAGGTATGGTCACATATGTTTGAAATAGCAATGTCTATTGATGGGTAAAATAGATTGCCAACCAGTTGCTTCAAGAGGTACAACACCTGTACTACTCACATGGGCCATTTTTCCAAGTTCTTTATCCTCTGTCCATATGTAACCTCTTTGCCTCATTATATCTTGTCATTTGTACCAATCCCTGGAAAATAATAGTAGATTAACATGATTGATATATTAATTGATTGATTAGTCATATATCCAGGATCAGGCTTTTTTATCCCTCATCTTGCAAACTCTAAACTTTTAATATTTCTTTTCTTATGTCAATTGACAGTGAGTCCTGGGAGAATGGAGGTGATAAATAAGACAGACTAAAGTCTCAGGCAACAGCCAACTTTCTGCAGAGCATCAGACAATTTATTCTCTGAGACTTAAGGAAAGTCGTGTCATGTCAGTAAATTATATAATCACAAAGACAAGATACACATGGCAGAAAAGCCACAAGGGGCAAAAACGTGTCTTTCACAGAGGCATAAAAACAAATAGCAATAGCCAGTTGTAATGAATAATCTGAAATAAACTCACTACTGCCCACTACACCTGCAAGGACACAAAAGAATTCTCCAAGAATAATTCTGTGCATTTGAAGATACTGAGGTCGTATGTCTCTTGGTTTCTTAGAGGTTGGTCGCAAGCACCCAAATCTTATATGGCTCCATTCTTGGACCATGTTCCAGCAGACAGTCAAGAACTCATCTGTTTTGTCTATAAGAGGAACTCAGTCTTTGCTTGCTCCATTGTTAGCATCCATTAAAGTCTATAAAATATAGAGAGAAAAAAATAAAACCTAACCAAGAACCTATTGGCATTTGATAGCTTCTGTGGGAAAGAGAATTATTATTCTTTGTGGTTTTATCCCTAGTAGATTGCCAATGCTTCATGGGACAACCCATGAACATATGCGTACAGCACCAAAAAAGTAGGAGGAGGAGGAAGGAAAGAGACGTGAAGGTGGGAGGAGGGTATATTGGGCAGATCCGGAAGTAGTTAGACAAAGAAAATAAGGAGTTCATAAGATCATGCTGTTCTTTTTAAACACACAGATTTCTCTAAGAAGAAACAAAGTAAAAAATAAATGACTATTTTTTCCTGATCAAGCCGTCTAGTTTATTATTTCCTCAGAAGCTGTTATATAGAAAACGGGCAAAGGGGGGAAGGGAAGGATGTCAGAAACTCCGGTCTGCTGGAATTTAGGTCCCGAGACACCCCTAGCTGATAAGTAAATACTGAGGGTCTGTAATTGTTGACTAAGAAAAGAAAATGCTAACTGATTCCGGGAGCCTGGTGCCTGCAGGTCTCTGCTAGGAGATAAGATGCCAGGTTGATTTCCTAGACCCTGCAGAGGGGATAGAGGTAAATATTTTTTTAACTTGTGAGCTTAAGATGGCTGTAAACAAAATGCAGATCTTAAAATACAGGTCTTTGCTTCCGGTATGTCCGCCCTTTTTAAGTATTAGAATGAGGCGAGTTAAAGGTCATCTGGTAGATGAGCTGGCATGGGAGTGCCTGACAGCAGGACCTGCCACACCACTCTACAGGCTGTCATTCTGCCTCCGGAGAGTCCACACAAAGAGACCAGACTGAGATAATTGCCAAGATGTACTTCAGGTAGCTGAATCCAAAGCACCTCACCCAGGAATCCCACCTGCCCTGAAGCACACACAAATGCTGAGCTGCTTCCAGACTTGGGACGCAGACACAGATGCCCTGCTGAGATGACCGGACCCTGGCGACTACAATTTTCTGCAATTTGAATCCTGTTTGCTTTGAAGCTAATATGCAGATTAAACATCTGACTGTTTCAATCTTTGGGACACAGAACTCATTTTGATTAAAATATTAACCCGTCTTCACTTAAGAAGGGGGCAGACTTGGGGTTTAACTGTTGCTCGGAGACTGGAACTGGTGTTTCATAACAATGTCTGTCATTGTACTCTTACTGGAATTGACCTAATGATATTTGTAAGTGCTTATAGATGTTGGGAAGAGTTTGACACACCCTGTAAAATGTTTGGGTTTATTGCATATGTTAAATTTTTTAGATTTTGATCCCTTTGCGCTGCCCTAAAGAAAAATGTTGATTCTATACTGATCACACTGGGATAGTTAGAGACAGTTTCGCTAAGGTCAGGAAAGGATTAGAGCGTAAAAAAAAAAAAAAGCAGAGAGAGCAAGAGGAGGGATGGTTTCCCCTGGGTCACCACCCTTTTACCTTCCCTTTTGGGACCCCTTTTAGGATTTTTATTATTGATGGTTTTTGGACCATGGGCCCTTAATAGGCTCACTAAATTCGCCAGCAGGTGGATTCCCTGGCATCCAAGCCCATTCAGGTCCATTATCACCGGCTTGATCTTGCTGATCAAGGGCTAGAAGAAGCCCCTTGAGAGCGAGTCTCCTATAGGAGCCACATAAAACCTAGAGACATGTGTCCCTGTCCATGACAGGCATGGGCACCAGCAAAAGGGGTGTGAGGCAAAGCACTCCAGGGAGAGGACCATGCACTCTGTCTCTGGGTCTCCTGAGGAACATGCCTGATTGCATAGAGGTTGATGTCCAGGGGTATTGATATAAAAACCTAGACCCTCTCCTCCCCAAAAAGACATCTATAACTCTGAAAAGAAAATTCTTCCACCAAGTTAGAAAGAATATTCCCCCATAAATGAGTATTTCTAACACAGAAAGACCAAAAACAAGAATATACATTTCCATTCTGCTTCATTGGTGTTTTTCCCTTTGCCACAAAAACAAAACAAAAATCAAGAAGTTAATTTGCTAGGTTTGAACATGAACTAAAAAGTTGGAACTGATATCAGCCCATATATAAAATGTTAGACTGGACTTGTGTGTCTGAAGAATTGACAATTCTTAGTTTTAGTCAAAGACATGGGCCTTGGAATGAGAATTTTACTCACTTAATGGTTAAACTTGGCTATGTAACCATAAAAACTTATATTCATATCCAGAACTTATATGTTAAAGCTAGGTGGGATAGGAGGTACTTTTAATTCTAAAATAGAGACACACAAATCCTTGGCTCTTTGACCAGCAAGCCTAGTCTAATCACTGACTCTAAGGCTTAGTAAGAGAACTGTCTCAGATATCTAACTCTAATAACACCTGAGCAAAATCTCTAGCCTTCACACACATGTCTGCATGTATACGCCCAAGTATCAACACCCAGATGCTTGCTTGCACACACACACACACACATACACACATTGATACAAACATCTCTTTTAGTTTCTATAATCATTATATGCTAGCCTCCTATTGTAAATTAAGAGATAATTATGGAACAAAATACATTAATATTTACACATGCCTCCCCCCTTTTATTCCTTTTTATCATCTCACTGTCATTCACTAACTCATATTTTATTCTGGTATGAAATCTGCCTTGAATCAATTCCTATGCTAATATCCACTTGGATTGAAAACAATGACCTTATACTGGCAGTGAATTATGGGTCCTAAAGTAGAGTTTTGCAAAATGAGAATACTACCTTGGAGAGACGTTGGAAATTTTACATTGCACATCACTCAAGACGGCAGCAGACCCTAGAGATACTCTTTTTCCTTTTTCTTATTTATTAAAGTAATATTAAAACACAAGCAAGGAAAGCAATAGCACTATGAGGAATTCCAAGGGAGAAATCTGAAGGCAAAGATAATCTACTTCCATGACAGGATGAAACATGAAGAATGTTTCTGGGGTCTGAGGAGATGCTGTGATTATTTGTGTTGGGATCTTTTCCAAAACAGTATTCTTCACTTTAACGTCTTCAGCATGACTGAATTCAGAGAAAACTTATGTAGTGGACCAGGCACTGACTCCTTTTTCTGTGATTGGATGTCACCCAAATATACCCTACGCTGTCTCCTTATCACTCACTGGCAGAGAATTTACTTCCCAAAGTGTTTTCAGGATAAAAAGCAACCTGTATCCACAAATTTCCTTCAATACATACTTTCACCTCCATGAAGTTCATTACATTCATGCTAGGATATGTCCTAAGTTTTTTATGTTGTGCTTCTAGGCTTATTGGCAATAATGTATCTGTAATATANATATAAAATAGACTAGGCATTCTAGTTTCTACAAGCCCAAACAATTGCTTTTTTACATTTTTGAGGATAGTTTGGTATCACTCACTGTGGTATTTAAGTTTTTCATTTCCATATGTGCTATGTCTACAGTGAAATAATTCTCACAGAGTTGAGGAGATGGATCAGCAAAGTCATGCAATGACAACTAAGTTCAGATCCTTTGTGCCCAGGTAAAAATCCAGATGTGGTGAGGTGGCATATGTTCGTAATCCAAGTTCTGAAGAAGCATAAACAGCTTCCTGGATCTTGCTGGTTAGCCAGTATAGCTAATGATTGGGCTCTAGATTCAGTGAAAGATCCTGTCCCAAAATATAAGTTGAGAGAAAGATATCCAACACCAATCTCTGGGCTGAACATACTCTTACAGAGAGGCACACCAAGGCACACATTTGTTCATATGTTAGATTTCTATCCTCTCTCTCCCTTTCCCTCTCTGTGTCTCTGCCTCTGTGCTACTTTTTCATTGTATATGTCTGTCTCTGCCCCTCCGTCTCTCCATCTCTGTCTCTCTGTCTATCTAACCCCCTCACATATACACAATGTACTGCTTTTAGTGGCCTTTATTTTATTAAAGAGCACTGAAGTCATAACACTTGTAGAAATGGAAAGTTGAGTAGGATCCATCAATGTCTTTGCATGGTTTGTACTAAAGGTCATATTACAATTATAAATGTTTATGACATACAGGAAGTTACTTATATACTAACCACTTTCAGAAGTCTTGAAGCTTTTCACCAAATAGAATGCTCAAAAATATTGTGTGAGAAGAGACTTTAATGACTCCAAGGAAGATTAAGACTTTGACATCTTTATATTCCAAATGTCAGGACAGATCCCAGAATAGATACTGAAGTTTTGGTATGATTTTAGGGGCTGTTATAGAGCTTTGGCATTACCCACAGAGTATATAGTGAGAACTCAAAACCAGCCTGATATAACTGCTACCCCTTTACAGTGAGGGATGCCATAGTTAGGAACAAATATTTCCTTCACAACAGCTTCTTGGAAAACATTGCTGACTGACCGGGTGTGCACCTGCCTTGGGGCAATAATAAATATCCTTTGTTCTGCGACATTCACTGACATTGCTTTTTCTATCGTAACCAAAACAACCAGGAGAAATCAGAAATTAAAATGGAGGACTTGTATTAAGTGCTCAAGCTCTTCTAGAAGATACCTGGTAGTACGAAGAGTTGAATTTGATTTATTTTTAAGTGACACTTATTAAAAATTGTAAAGTAGGGAGGCAGAGGTAGGCGGATCTCTGTGAGTTCGAGGCCAGCCTGGTCTACAAGAGCTAGTTCCAGGACAGGCTCCAAAAAGCTACAGAGAAACCCAAAACAACAAAAAACAAAAATTGTGAAGTTTTCTATCAAACACAAGCACACACACATACACACACACACACAACTTTGTATAGGGCAACATATGCAAAAATAATGTATGATTCACAGGCATCACCATTCCTTACATGCTCCATTACTTCTTTGCTAGTTTCAGTAAGAATAGGGAAAGTGCCTCATGCTGTAGAACACTGACAATTCAGCACAAATTCATATCATGGAAACACAGGAACTCAAAGACCAAGCAGTATAAATGGAAAAAAATGTGCAGTCATTATTGCCCCAAATATCTTGGATGCAGTTTCAGTATCCTGTTCCATTTGATGTCACTGGCTCATTTCCGTTCAAACCAAATGATGTCACTATGTAAAGTTCCTGTGGTATCAAGTATGGCAAGAATACTTGCTCACCCAACTTCTTCCCAATGTTAACAGCATCCCTTGAATGCCTCCCTCTTTTGACCCCACCCATTTATCCATCCACACTCAGCCCTTCAGACTCCTCCCTATCCTGGTTATCTATTCTAACCTTCCTTCTTTGTTGATCATGCAATGCCTTGAAAATAAATTTAAAAGAAAACTAGTAGCTCTGTAAGATTTGGGCCTCTATTTTAAAATGCTGTGTAATTTTAGACATATTTTAAAATCCCTTTAAAGGATATTCATTACCTAAGCAATAAGATCCAAAGCCCAGACTGAACCTGAGAGTCTGCAGTGTCCTCCCTGATGGCATGCCTTGACCACTTCCATGAATCACTTCATAATTCTTTGGCTCCCATTCTTTTTCACAAGAAAGCACACTTTGCCTTTTATTCCAATTCTCAAAAGTATCACTCCATATATCTAACATCCAGATTTTCTTTCCCCTCATTTTGATGGAGATTATCACTAATCTAAGCTGCCTAACATCTACAGTGTGAGTATGCTGACAGGATCTGGAGTGATATTTATCAAAGACAGCCAGGTAGTGAATATTGAGTGCTCTAAAGGAAAAATGCCTAAGTTTAGAACTTATGCCAATATTCATAAATTACAACTTTGAGAATTTTACCAGGTTTCTATCAGCTATCATGCCCTTACCTATAGAATAATAGCAATAAAGGTAAATATTTAATAGTAATATTCTTCAAATTAAATTTGTTAGCCAAAGATCTAAGATATATCTTTAATGGAGTTTCACAAGCAGATATAGAACAGCATCCATTTTTAAAGTCAATACCTATGATGCTGACAAAGTATTCTCACGAATGTAAGAACACAAGCAAGCATGTAGGAATTCTACAAACATGAATGCCATTGACAGCTCTGTTGGCTATGGCAAGAATATAATGTTATGCTTCTGCAGTACTAAACATGTTTTCAACTTGAGAACAAAGGTTTAACTATTACAGTATCAAGGACATAGAAGTTCAGAGCTCCAAGAGTTTGGTTTTAGTAAGTTATAAAATAGTTCCTTGTAAGAAAAAAGTTCCATAGGTGGAAAAACCTAGGAGAAATGGAACCCATACTGAACAGCATGGAAGAACAGAGAAAAAGTAAAGAGAAAGTCCAGATAAAACCGGAAAAGGAAGTCAGCATTCAGAGATGACAGAAAAACAGCATACTATGAATACTTTACAGAAACAACAGAAGGAATGTTTGAACTATGAAGTAAAATGGGCAAATATTATAAAAATAAACAACAAAAAGAAAAGACAGAAACAAAATTTTATGTGAAGTTGAAGTTACAAGGAAGACCCCAGCAGACTCGTGAAAGTGGAGAGAGGAAAGATCACAAGTCCTCACTCAACTCTACAGAAAGAACTTCAAGAAACTAAAAAAAAATGTTGAGTGGGAGACATAGTCTTCTTCAAGAAAGAGCACATCAATCAATCATCCAGTACCAAATGGTCAATTCTGAAAACATATAAACAAGAAAATTATGAAAAGACTGAAAAGATTATGTTTAGTAATATATTTGTATAGCTGCATATATGTATGCTTGTAATTGATAAAAAGGGACCCTGAATTTGAAGGAGACCAGGGAGGGGTATATGGGTTTAGAGGGAGGAACGAGAAGGGAGACGATATGTCATTGTACTAAATGATAGTAAAAAATAAAATAAATAAAAATAAATCCGTGCTTTCCAACAGAAGTGGGGAAGTAAGGAGATGCTAAAGTTAGAAGCTGCTGTCCTCTAGAGGCTGAACTTTACGGAATGAAATGCTGTCAGGGAATCATCTTCACAGCAATGAAAATGACAAAGTCCTAAGCTGTAGAGGCCAGATGGTGGTATTGAGCTATCAATGGAGGAACAATTACAGTGAGCTGAGCAGTGAGAATTAGTCTCAAGGGCCTGACATGCAGAGGTCTTTGAGAATGGTTCTTATAATACATCTCTAGGTAGAACTATATGCTCCAAAGAAACAAGGAGCAGATAACTAGAGGCTGAAGGAAACTGGCCCAATAAAGCCCCAGCTCTCCAGCTTCTTTGTCATTTCTAAGACTCAGAACCAACTAACTGAAAGGTAGGTCTTCCCAGAAGAAAGGATCAGACAGTATATAAGCACAGGAAAATCGTAGTAACACCACTAATCCTTGCTTTAATGATACTACACTTATTCATTGGGTGATTTTGCATTATAGGAAGGCCATTGTTGTAATTTGCATCATTATCTACATACTCACAGAGTCATAAAGCCTCATCCATTACAATAAGCACATTGTTAATAAATGGAATTATGCATCTTAGAGAAAATTCACTCAGTGAAAACATTTAAGTTCATTCATTTCCCTGGACCCCAAACTGAACATTGTAATATAAAACTTAGTGGTTGCTAAAACCTCTGTTACTGTTACTTCCTCTTCCTGTGAGATAAGAATGACCATAACAGAGAAAGTCAAGAAAGAGCCCCAGAACTGTCATGTTACGGAGAGCAGAAGAAACCTATTCCACCCTTACAGACATAAACTATGAATAACACTGACTCCCTTTCAAGTGTTTTACCAGACTAGTTACTAGAAAATCATTAGGAACCTAGAGGATGTATGGGTTTCCCCCATAATTAATTCTTTGAGAATCCCAGTGTACTCTCACCATATCTATCCCTCCCCAGTTTCTCCCAGGTCCACCTCTCCACCCTCACCTCCCCATCAATCAATTTCTGAGTTTTATTCTTCTTTTATTTTTAAGTATTTTTAATTTTTCATTTGAATGAAAATAACTTTTTTTCCGTAATATATCCTGATTATGTTGTCTCCTTCGTCTACTCCTTCCAATTCTTTCCCACCTTGCCGCTCATCTGGTTCCACCCATTTCTGTCTTTCATAAAAAAAATAGGCTTCTAAATGATAAAAGTAAAAATTAATAAAATTAAATATAATAAGTTAAAACAAAAACTAATATATAGATATTGGACCAAACAAACAAACAGAAAACAAAAAACATAAGAGAAGGCATGAGAAACAGAGACCCACTCCACTCAAGACCCTTAGGATTCCCATAAAAACACTAAACCAGAAACCATAAAATATACACAAAGGAAGGATAACAGGGCAAGCTATCTCAACTCCCCTCTATCAGTTAAACTCTTAACTATTCTAGACCCTAATCAAGATCTTCCTCATGACTAAAACATACCCAGAGCCTCTAACCAACACCAGCTTCTGCTTTTTCTAAGAATGTTTTTAATTCATCTGGATTAGCACTACCCATCACCGGTTCCATCTATAACCATTTTACCTTCCTCATTGCCCATCTTGTAAAGATAAAGATATTAGGAGCTTCAAGTGAACTCCCCCACAGGTGTGCTGAGCAGAAGTTATTACTCAGGTTTAAATTGACTCACACATTAAGTGTATGAGTAAAGGTGCCATAGGTCACAATCATTCCCACAGATGCACAAAGTCTCCCCATTCTATCATTTATTCACTTATTCATTCATTCACTTTTTCATTCCAGCTCCATCCAGAGCTATATTTGAACCTCTTCACTGAGAATGAAGTGTTGAAGGAGGTTGATGCACCCCTGCTTGTGTGCACTCCCCAACTAGTGGTAACTGATCAAGTTAAAAGATAGTAGAGCGATGATCCATATCAAGGACGGAGAGATAGACAAGGTTCATCACCACTGGGGAAATAAAATTTTATTTGGTGGATTGGGAGGAGAGAGGTCAGCAGAAGAAACGAGAAGATGACAAATCTCGGGGCATGAGAGCAGTGGGGCTCCTTCTGGAGCCATTTCCTGCCATGGATATCCAGTGAAATTTAACTCATTAGATCTTGAATAAATGATGTCACCATTGATACTTTATTGAAATGAAGCCCTACGATGAGCTCTGCACTAGACCTATGGGCTTCAGCATGGTTGAACCTCATTTACCCCCCTGCTTCAATGTCAAGAACATGAACATTTCCCCACACCTCTCTCTCCTCACCTCAAAAGGATGATATGAATGTCAGCTTCTACAGTAGTACTTTCTTGTTGGGACCACCAGTCCACAAATAATGACATTGAGACTTACTATTAATTACAAAGGTTTGGCCTTAGCTTAGGCTTTTTTCCAACTAGGGTTAGGGTTAGGGTTAGGGTTACTTAAATTTATATCTACATTCTATCACATGGCTTGGTTACCTTCTCTGTACAGGATGTCAGACTTGCTCCAAGTCTGCTGATGAAATACACACACACACACACACACACACACACACACACACACATACACACACCTAGTTTTCTCCTCTTCTTCCTCTCTCTCCCCAGAAATCACACCTATTCTCTCCTGACTAGGCATTGGCCGTTCAGATCTTTATTACACCAATCACAGCAATATAGCTTCATACATTGTACAAATACCCCACAAGCTTCTATGAGCTGATTCCTTGGGGGCAAATTGAATGCTGTTAGGCCATGGAATTAAAAGGCTTGCAGCAAATTAACCTAGATCTCAAGAATGGATGAGCAGAGAATGTTTCCCAGTGATGTCTGAGAAAGAAAAGACTAGTGAAAGTGGAGTGAAAGACTTTCTTAAAAAAATAATATTGATGAAGAAGAAAAAGAAAGAGGAAGAGGAGGAAGAGAAAGAGGAAGTGGAAAAAGAAGAAAGCCAAAGAAAGAATGAAACAGATGAGATGTGTACTGTCTTGTAGAATAGCTGAGAGAGTGGCAATGAGGGAATTAATTTAACAGATAAATATTAGTGGGATGTTTGGAAACAATTCCCAAGTTAATGTTCTTTAGTGTAACTTCCATTCTACACTAGATGCTATAATCATCACAAACACACAAACCTGGATAAATTACCGGCATCTCTGTACAGTTCACTTGAATCCCCAAGAGGATTATCACACATGAGTTGTTGAAAGGCTTCTGATGATTGTTCAGCATGTTCCTAGCAGGGAAAACATCTTAGAGTATGGTCATATTTCTGAGACGGCACATAGACAACCTTTAGGGAATTTAGAGATGCTAACTAAGAAAGTCATTAAAATTCTAGAATAACTGGATCTTTGAAAGAGAACGGTGGGGAAGAGAAGGGGAGAGGAAAGGGAAACTGAAGTCAGGATGTAATACATGAGAGAAAAAGTAAGAAATAACATTTTCAAGTCTGCCATGTCAAAAAAAATTGTTATTTGATTATCACGACACAGACAACGACTTTCAGTTATGTGCCAGAAGTATCTTATGCCCCCAATCCATGATTTTCATATAACTTCTATCAAAAGTTCCATTCTTCTGAAAATTCATTCCCAGTGTTACAGAACTTAGACCTGACAAATATGCTTCTGTTAGCTATTATCAAAGTAAAGTAAACTTCACCTCTTTATGTATTCTTTTAATATACAGAGCTTGTAGTCACTGCTGTAAAGATTTGGCCAGAAACTACATAGATATTAAAATACCCATTTTCAATGTCTGTCCATTTAATTCAACAAGGCCACTTACTGACTAAGACACTTCCTCTTACCACACTGAGTACACATATACTCATGAAAATGCATGCACATGCACACACACACACCAGGCTTCACAGACAACAGTAATCCAGTCAGGCATTCTAATCAATTCTCTTTCATTTCATAATGTCTGATTAATTCTGCCTGATTTCTGTCAGGTATGTCAGTATTAAAATTATACTCTAGAGATTTTATGTGTAATTCATTTTCTCCCCAAACCCCTAAATAACTATTTGAGAGGAAATTAAATTAAACATTAAATAAAATAATTTCTTTCCCAGAACATATCAGACTTCAGGCATTTTTAAGCTGATACTATATAACAAAGCAATTGTGTAATTAGGAATACATTTGTCAAGTAGGTAATTATTATGCTTAGAACATGAAAAATGACTTCTTAAAGAGAGAAATAAAAAGATGGTATTAAGAATTTTAATGGATCAAATGAAAACTTCAAGTTTTATTGGAAAGAAATAAATGGTCTTAATGAAAAGAGGTTTTATGCACTTGGAAGTCCATTTTAAACAGGGTCAGATAATGAGTTTAGGGGAAGTCTGACCTGAATGAATTCCCTTTAATACCTCTCTGCAGCATCAAGTTGGGTGTGAGCTACACGGAAGCCTGAGTCTACAATACGTTCTCTCTGCCTGTCCCTCCAGCATCAGTACCAGCTTCAGTTGGTTGTGGATGATCAACTCCTCATCTTCTCCATCTTCACCTTAGTCTAAAACATTGTACTTTTTTACCTTCAGTAGTCCAACAGCCCCTTACTCAGTTATTACCTCTAATTAGTGTGTTTTATTGTCCAGCCTTTCATTCAGGGACAATTCATATAAAGGAAAGCTAGCCATTCTAGAATGCAAACATCATTTAAATTTAACCATATTCATACAACCATTACATATATCAAGCTCCAAAATATTTCACTGGAACAAAAGTGAACCCAATAAACATCTCATTCCCTCCCTCCCTTGTCCCCATTCCCTATCAAGAGGCAATCTGTTTTTGCTCTCTATATATATTCTAAATATTACAAGTAAGTAGAATCATATTTCATTTTAAAGATTTTTTTAATATTTATTTGTATATTTAGGCATTAATTTTTATATTTATTTATTACACGTAGAGTCATGTATGTGTACTTGTGTGCAAGAACCTGCAGTGGCCAGAAGAGGGTGCTGAATTTTCTGAACCTAGAGGCACAAGATATTGCAAGTCACTCAGTGTGTGTGCTGGGATCAGAACTTGGGTCCTCTGCAAGAGCACCAAGTGATCTTAAGTACTGAGCCATATCTACATCTCCAGTGTGTGACTCTGTGTGTCTGGAATGTATCACCTAGCAAATGTTTTTGAGGCTGGTCTTCATGTTATTAATACATACTATTGTTATTGTGAGAAATATTTCATAGTAAGAAGTTCCTGTTTCTAATTACTTTCACTATCTAGGAGAAAGGAGGCTAGATAAAATAGTAATTCTGTGCTTCAGTTTTCTAAGGAACTGATATATTATTTGTTTAAAGAGTTATTTTATTTTTCTTTTATTTTCTCTTTTTTTATTAAAAATTTCCACCTCCTCCCCTCCTCCCATTTCCCTC
>LOEQ01009700.1:34866-47527 GCA_001685075.1 Bramus lutescens
TATATATATATATATATATATATATCCCTCCCTCTCCCCCTTCTCTGTCTCACGCTCTCTCCTTTCAAGATCAAATTTTATCTTTTTCAGCCTTGACATGAGGGTTTATGTCTAGTATTATTGCATCTTGTTATACTCTGTCCAGTTGCTAACACTGGGAGGCCTGCTCTTTTCTGAAGGGAAACAGAGGAGCAGTTGATCTGGGGGACAGGTGAGGTGAGGGAGGGCACTGGGAGGAGGGGAGGGAGGGTAGACTGTGGTCTGAATGTATTGTATGAAAGAAAAATAAAGAAAAAGAATAGTTTCTTTCCTGCTTCCACAGGGCTCCCCTAGCTCGGAGGGGAGATGTTGTGGAATATTATTTTAAGGTGTGTTAGGGCCTAGCAACAGATGCTGCCAGAGGTCCTGATCATGCCTAACCAATGAGGGACAATGAGTTCAAGGTGTGGGGGCACACGCCTTTACTAGATCTTGTCCTATACCCCACACTCTCCTACTCCTGTTCACTCTCTGGAAAGTTTTTTAACTACTATTTTTATTGGTTCTTTGAGAATTTTCCAGAAGAGATTTTGAAGATATCCATTCCCCTTCCCCCAACTCCTCCCATATCTACTCCTTCTGTCTTCTTCTCCACACCCACCCAACTTTGAATTGCTTGTTTTTTTTTGTTCCTTTGTTTTGCCTAACCATCAAGTCAAATTCACATTGCGCAGTTACTCTGAAGTGTGATTAACCTACAAGGGCTCATCAAGGAAAGAAAGTATTTCCAGACACAACACAGAAGTTGTACATCACACCTACAGCTTCACCTGCTGTCTGTGCAGATGGCCCACACTCCTTTTTCTGCAGAGTGGACTCTCTTAACTCATGCCCACAACCCCTTGTATCTAACTGCACAGTGAACTGATAATCAGAATTTGAAAAATATACTAAATAATCAACTATAATTCAGCAGGCCTGGGAGCAGTCCAAGCTCTGCCTTTATTAAGCTTCATGACTAGTGCTCAGGTCAAGAGATCTCCAACCTTGTTGGTAAAGCAAAATAATACACTCTATAAACCCTCCCCCAAGGAATGACAAATCTTCAAGCACACTTTCAATCTAAACATTTTTCGATAGACAGCATCAATGGAACTTTAATATTTAGACTAACTCTTGTTTCCTCAGTCGATACTACATTTCATCCCTGAGCCCCTCTGAGGTTCCATTTCCTTGCCCATTAAAATGAAGATAATAATAATCATGTTAACCTCATTGCAAGGCTGGGATATTAAATGTGATCCTGTTACAGATCATTTAACAGGAAGTCTAAGGCACATAATAGACATACATGTCATCTGATGTTATGAATAGTGTTGATTTCAATTATGTAGCTCTCCTTATTCGTATCTCAAGACTCAGACCACTTGTACTTGTATTCAATCTTCTCTGACTTGGCTTTCCCTATCTCTCCCCTCCTCTCTCCCTTACTGTGTCCAATTATAACTAACAATGCTGTTTTGTGACAAAACTTTTCCTGGGGAGTGGAACATGCAACATACACGTTTACTCAACCCAGACAGGGAGCCCATGTCGGACCAACCGAAGTACAACTTGGTGATCAAGGAGTGTTCACTTACAGAAGTGTGGGTGATGGGTTACTTCCAGGAGCAGAAATGACTCAAAAACAGCTGCATCACCAAATCATATCCCACCATGAATGACAGCTCAGAAGGCTGGGGACATAGACCACACTACATGCCTACAGGCAGCTCAACGAGTTGAAGAGTGTCCTTTCCAGATTCACAAGTTAGTCTAAGCCTCTTCTAGGCAGCTCTGCTGGTTTCTGCTTCTTCTAGACAGCTGCTCTTGTCTCATAGTCGTCTTTGCATCCTGGGTTGTCTGAGGGTCTCTTTGGTAGTTGGATTATCTGGGAGTGACTCAGCACCTTTATTGCTTACTCTGACAGAGAGAGGCCTGGTGAATCTGGTCAGTTCTCAGGAACTTCCTAAAGCTATTTTGAGTTGTTTACCCTCCTGTTGAAAGACCTTCCCTGCAGGATGGACTGTTTCACTCCTGGAGGAAGTTCTTCACAATACATACCCTTATTTTAGCTCTTCATTACATACTTTGTATCAAATCAAAAGAACATGAGCACCTTGGAGATGGAGGCTATGCCTCATTCATCTCTGAAGCCAGTGTCAGCATGCTGCTGAAAGATATCTTTCATAACAAATCAGTTAATAACAGCAAATTCTCAGCTTCATCTAGCAATGAGTACAGGGAGCCGTGGACATGGCTACCAAGTTTAGGTGCTTGTCAGCACTGGAGGTTTTGCCTTTAGCTCATCCATTTGGCAGGACTATCAATAGCTGGAAATGTCCTTTTGGCAGACAAACCTCCATCAACAAAAGATCTCATAAAGCTGGCTTGCACCAAGGCCTGTGGATTCAAATAATTGTGCAACAGCCAAACTTCAAATAGGACCCAAAGCCCCTAACTTTGATTCTAGCCTCTTTGTGTGGTTCTTCAATCATCCTTTTTCAAGGAATTCTACAGAGATAGAAGCAAGATCAGTTCTGTTTGGTGGGGTGGGTTGGGGCTATAGAGGAGGGAGTGAGGGAGGGAGAGAAGAGAAAATATAGTCACTGAAATACGGACACTTAGATCAAGTTAAGATGAAAATGTGAAAGAGTTCCCCTGTCTTGTAAGCTAACTTTTTAAACCTAAGAATTAAAAAAAAAAAAAGGTAGACTTGGCTGCTCACTGCTTTCAGCACATTAAAATTCTCAACGACCAATAAAAATTTAAACCTATGTTATCACATATCTTGAGAATATGTTTAGAGATAGATTGGCTAGCTCAAATAAGAGAAGTATGCTTAAATTTTCAGAAACTGCAAGGTGGCTTTCAAAGTGACTGTAGTAATCTTTGACATTGCCACAAACAAGGCCTAGGAGTTTTAATATCTCCCTATTATCAGCAACTCTCAGAAAAAATCAATCTTTCTCTTACAGATTTTATGTTATGAATGAATTTCCAGATAGCTTACTGCAGTTTTAATTTTCATTTCTCCAATGGTCATCTTTCCATATGCTGATTTTCCTTTATTATTATTAATAATAATCATATTTATTATTTAGAAAAAATTTTAATTTGAATATATTTTGATCATATTCTTCCCCTCTTCAAATCCTTCCAGATCCTTTCCCCCTCCCCAAATACCCAACTTTAAGATCTTTCTCAAAACCACAAAACAACAACAAAACCCCCCAAACTAAGAAAACATTATAAAACCACATTCAAAATTTTTTTTAATTTTTCACAAACCCACCAAACTATAATGAAATAAGAAAACATGATAAAACCACATTCAAAAAAATTTTTAAATTAAAAAAGCACCAAACTGTAATGAAATAAAACACACAGATAAATAAATAACTGTAAAAAAATAAAACCTGTGGAGTTCAATTATATATTAGTCAACTGCTCTTGATCATGAGGCCTGTCCTGGAATGGTTGATATACCCAGAGTTACTCCACTGGAGAAAATTGGTTTTTTTTCCTCTCCTAGCAGGAGTAAGGCGCATTCATGATTTGCACATCTGTATGTAATACATTCTGGTTATTCTACTCCTATATCATCCTCTTACCACCCTTTTCAGACCTGCCCTTTCCCATGCTCATGTCCTTTGTGTTTATTCTGTGATCTGCTGAGTTAACGAGGGCCATGTGTATGACACAAACCATGAAGCTCTCTGGTGGAGCCTGGTGAGCTCACCAGTGGGTAAACAAGTAAAGATAATGACTCCCTCTCCTCCAGAATGCTTCAGTAGCNTTAGTTCAGCAGGGAGGGTTGGGGTAGCATAAGCCCTTCTTTTTCATAGATATCCATCCAAGCTTTATTTGGAACAATTAAAAACAAAATATATTAGCATCAGCATGCAGACAGACAGACAAAAGTGTGCGTCTATGCAATGCATGTGAACTCACAGAGACCGTGCAGCATGAACAGGACCTGCCCAGGTACAAGTCAGATGTGGTCCCAGAAGTGAGAGAGGAAGTAGGCACAAGCCCCATCCCTAACCCAGAAACTCTCTCCAAATGATAACCATTCACAAAGGAAGATTTCGTTTTCTCCAATGGAGTCTAATTGGGGATACAAATCACACTTAAGGGCAGGCCCCAGGCTCAACAATAGGTGACCAACACAAAATTAACTCAATGATATTTTTGAAGGACTTTTTTTTGTCTAACAATGCTTTTTCTGAGCATTTTCTCCCTTCAGGTCTTTGACATACACCATGTTTTCCCCATTTTATGTCTTTATGAGATTTCTCTCTCTGTGTGAATTGGTATGTCTCAGCATCTGTGTGTTTCTCATGCTTTTTTCCCCCCCCCTTTGGCTCTTTTTTCTCTTCATTTGTTTATTTTATCTTGTTCATCTTTGCTTTTATTTCAGCTTATGTTTTTATTTTTATTTTTTAGATGTCTGTTTGATTTCTAATGATTGCAAACAAAAAAAGGGTATGGATTTGGATATGTGGAGAGGATATGGAAGGAGTTGGTGGAGGGAAAACCATAATCAGAATATATCATATGGAAAAAATAATAAAGTCATAAATGGTCACTATATCTAAAAATAAAAGTTTTTATTTAATTACAAGATAATTATGGTTAACAGTAATAAATTTAATATTTCTGACTAGTTAGTAGTGAGAAATTTGAATGTTTCCAATATATGGAACTAACATGTTTCAGGTGGAAGATAGACCACTTCCCATGATATGATCATTACATAAAGACATGTTTTGAAATACCATATTAAATTTTGAAATAATGTAACTATTCTATAAGCTTGAAATTGTTTATTAAAAGAAAATTTTTTAAAAATAGAATATGGGTAAATATATGGATCAGTCTATAATGCATTTTCAAATCAGGGACCTGTGTTCAGTCCTCAGAGCCCATGTAAAGTGGAAGTACTAAATTTAGAAAATAATGTGTAAACTTTTTAAATGTTCCAAAATGTTACATTAAACTCTTAGTACATGGAGAATGGAACCACCATTTATACAAAAAGACTTTCAAAATACCAAAATATTATATCTATTTTATGAAGTGCAAGGTATAATAAGAGAATGGATCTTGTTAGAAAATCTCTCTAACAGCATCTGCCCAGAATGCTTCTCTATGTATCAGATCTCAAGTGTCATATGCCAGTCAGTTTTTTATTGCGAGTGAAAGAGAAAATCCATTTGTAATATCGATTACAATATCAATGTAAAAACAAAAAACACACTTCATAATCAATCCATTCTCTCACAATGTCCATCTTGTCTTTCTGTTGGACTTTGAATCTTCTTTTACAATAATTTTCTATATTATAGTACCTTGCACTTCATAAAATGGTTTATAAAAATTAAGGAAATAAGAAATTTAAAGTAAAGATAAGTTAAACTCTCTATTTAAATCAAAAGCTTAATTATTCGGAGAGATAGACACACAAGGAAACACAAAGAGCCTATGGGCTTTATTTAACTAGATTCATGGAACATTAAATATCCAAGTACAAACATTTTACATCCGTCTTATTTAGACATGTAGCATATTGTTGTAAGGAGCCCTATCTACGTTGTGCCCTATCAAAAAGCCAAGGCAGTTTCTTTATTTGACCAATGAAAGCAACACATAGAAAGAAGACCCTCCTACACCAGCATATTAATATTTTATGGTCATCCTCTCTTCATTGCATCCTAACCCTGTTCATTCCTTATACATTTTTATACATTTCCTCAAACTTAAACTGGTTGGTTCTATTTAAATTTTAGCATTTTGAATATTATTTAAAAACCTCCTTGGTTATTTTAAACTGTCACCTCTTGTTTCCAAATCAACTCACCTATGCTCTGTGATTGAGAAGTAAGGATTCTGAATGCTACAGTTCTTATTTTTTTTCAGGTGGCTTTGTAGTCCATAAGCCTTGAGTGCTCTTTTGAACCTAGAAGATGGAAGAGAAGAGAGGCCTACCTGTCCCTTCCTGCTTGTCTGCTCTTCCTAATTCCTCTAGCCTCACTCCAACAAAAGTCTCTTTCTAAGCTCAAGCAGTTACTACCAACCTCTAATAATTCGGCTCACCCACTCCAAGATCCGATGGTCTTGCTCTTTCAAAGGTAATAGCCCTTATTGAGAGATGGGTCTGAGTCTGAAGTCCTATGATCTGAGATGCTAAGAGAAGATGAGAAATACCTCTCAGAGTTTGGAGCATGGTCCCACAATGCCACTTCCAAAGTCTCCTGGGGCATCAGCTGCAGTTATATTGGCCACCTTCTCAGAGGGAGTCTGTCCTCCACAACAGCCTTTCTAAATTTCTTTAGAATTTAACCCCTTCCTCTATGCTCAGAGCCTCAGAAAGCCCCACTCCCGTTAGACCTTAATGCTCTATTTATGATTCTTCAACACTACATTCAATTTTCACACCAAATCCTTCATTTTTAACTTATTTACTACTATTTATCTGCTCCTGACCAGTCTCTGAGTCTGATACTACCTTAATAGTCCCAGGAAAACAAACCTCAAAAATGAGATTAATGGATTAGTCTAGTTGTATCCTTGACCATAAACAATGTACCGAGTTCTTGCCAACTCGAAATGAGAAATCAGTAATCTCTGGCATGCTGGGTATTGTGATTAATTAAATTGTCACCTGTGGCTGATTGTGATAAAATGTCTCAAGACACTTGTGGCACCAAGAGTCTTGTCTTGATGTAAATGGGCTAGAATGTTTTATTGCTATATTGGAGCATGCAAAACAGAAGTGACAAGCTCAGGCCTTTAAACTCTTAGTCCAATTAACAAAGTGCAAGAGATGCTCCATGTGTCCCTGGCAGAATCTTTCATTTCACAGATAATCACCATCAAAATTCAAATGTGCCAGTCTCAGCATCAAGAGCAGTTGAATTCACAGACTGCCAGGAGTTGATATCTGAAATTAGAAAAGAGAGAGAAAGAGAAATGGGGAGAGGGGCGCTGTTCCATTCCCCCAGGCCCTTATTTATTTGTTTATAGTGCTTCTATATTTGTTGTCACTAAATTCAGAGTATGTAGAAACTTGATATAAAGAACTTTCAGACAGACAATATTACCTTGTAGTATTTTTATAGAAATGACAGAAAGCACAATGGATCTTCATATAATTCTGTGTGAAACTTTGTTAAAGGAAAATTATCTTCCCAACCTCTTTAAGAAGTGGGTACTATGTCCCTTGAACTTGATTTGAGACAAGTTTTTCAGGAGCTGGTGACTGTGCATTGAACAGTGAAACACTGGTAGATGTACTTGCTCTTACCGCCCTGTACGTAGTACTTGCTTAGTTCTTTCTGCCAAGTCTCCACTGCCATTGCTCAGGGATCCATAAAGGTGGGATCCAGTTCCCACGCTCTTCACCTGACCCTATGTCTTACCATGGACTGACATTTTTCAAAAACTCTTCAATGATTACTTATATGTTCCTGTAAAATTTACTGGAATTTTGCAGAATAAATCATGATGATACTGGGTCTTGGCATAATTCTGTATACCTTTTAAAGCCATTTCCTCCTTGCCTCCAGAATACAGTTTATAACACCACTCCTCAAGAGAAGACATTTTATGCCTCATTTGACCAGATGAGACTTATTTACATAGCATGTAATTGCAAGTTAACACCTGTGATGAAAATACCTCCCAGGACCAAAATGCCTTCACTTCAATCTTGCCTGTGATGTCAAGAGTGTTTGAGGTTAATATGAAACATCTCCCAAATGGTCATAATTTGAAGCTTAGTAAAAGCTGGCAGAATGATTGAAATGTTATTAGATTGTGCAGGTTGTGTTTTAACCAGCGTGTGATCCACTAATGAATTCGAGATTTTATGGCACTGATATTGGTAGAAACTAGTAGGTGGGAAGAACTGGTGTAAAGGAGCTACACAGAATAGCTCAACAAAGAGTTACCTTGCCCTCACTGCCTTTCTCTGTCTCTGCTTCAAAGCCTCTGTGAGATGAGCAGGTATTCTGTTTGGTTTTCCACCATGACATCCTGCCTCACTGCGGGCCCCAACCCTATGGAATCAGCTGAGCATGGATGGAAACTTCAGAATGATAAGCTAAAGTAAATTTTCTTTCTTCCATTAAGTTGGGGTTTTCCCTCATATATTTTGTCACAATGTTGAAAAAAGATTGATAAACCCAAAAGGAAGCATTAGATTGTCAAATCAATGACCAAATGCAATTTCCCTTCATGATTTCTCACCTAGCTTCTATAATCTGCTATGCTTATTGGAGATGTGCCAGTTTTCTGAGCACTGTGAATAATCCACAAAAGAGCCACAGCATGAAATTCAGGGTTCCTGTTTTGTTGGTACTTAAATGAAGACTCTAAAAGTTATGTAGTGAACCAAATTTCAAGCAGCTGTAATGTACTAAGGCTCTACTATTTTAACAGAATAGTCAAACTCCAAATAGCAAAGCCCATTCTAGTTCGTAATATTACATATCCCAGAACCTAATAGAGAAGTCTTTCATGTTTAAGTCTCCTGATCCTGGAACATAACATAACTATGAGCAGTGGCTGTGCCTGAGTAGGGACAGGAGGGTAACAGGCACATTATATACATAAGACTGGAGAAAACATAAAGGATTTAATGAAAGAATTGCCTGGTCAAACTTGTTCATAAGGTAATAACTCTGTTGAGAAGAGGACAAGTTAAATAAGAGAGCTGAATACTGTGAGAAATAAAGAACATAAGAGCCAAATTAGGGGCAATTGTAGCATTCTAGAAAGAAATTGTGTATTCAAGAAAATTTATGATGTATGTCAAATTGAATTCAGAGACTGAATCAAGCAAGGATGGAGAAGTGAATGAAAGGTTTCTGAATATGAGTGAAATAGATGTAAAAAGAACAAATTGAGTAAATGGACTGCACAAAAAGATTTCTCTTGTGAACTAATAAAGTTTCAAGTATCTGTTTGGAGCATTTGTTCCAAAAGTCTTCTAGTTTCTCTTTGTAGACCTGTGTTTTTTCTGACCTCAATTCTTTGTAAGGAATGGTACTCATTCAAGATACTGAGCTAGGTTGAGTGTGGTGGCTCATGTCTTTAATCTCAGCATGTGGGAGGTAGAGGCAGGCAGATATTTGTGAGTTCTAGGTCAGCCTTATCTACATAATGAGTTCAAGGACATCCAGGGCAACATAGAGAAATCATGTCTCAAAAATAAAGGAAGAAGGGAAGAAAGGAAAAGAGAGAGAGAGAAACAGCCAATCTAAATGCATATCCACTCAAACCATAGTGTGTGTGTTCTACGTTTCATTCAGTTGATAAACAGCTGTTTAATTTTGTTTTTGTCTATACATCTTTACAAACTCTGTAACTCTAAAAAAATAAGTCAAGAATAAGTCAAGTGTTTCTTCTACCTTGGAGTACTGTTTTCAACATTAAGGAAAACAATAATGTCAAATTCAAAAAAAAAGAAAGAACAGTATACAAGCTCAATTTTTCTAGCACTAGAATTTAATAAAAGCCAACACAAAGGATGTCTTTATTGAACTGAATGGTGTGTTTTAGTAAAAATAAAGGTCCATGATAAACCAGAATAAAGTGTATAATTTTAGGACCATCTCTTGACCAAATGAAAGTGAAATCTATGGACAGGATTCTTGGAACACATGGATGATCACTGAATTCCTCAGAATTATTCCTAAGAAACATATAGTTTCTCTAAAGGCAAAACCACGGTTTTCTGCTTGAGAATTTTGTAACAATCCAAAAAGTGGAGTCAACCTGGAAAACAGATTTTTCAAAGGAAGGCTAAAGAACATCAACACAGAGAAAAAATAGATTGCATTGAGATGCAGTTTTGCCATTCCTTCTGGTTCACCAGTTGCTCTTAAAGAGACACAGCATGGAAGCCCTCTCCAAGGTCCTGAAAACATCTAGCTGTTGATGCCCTATATGTATTAGACATTACATAAGGCATATCATATCATATATAAAATATATGTCTGTTTATATACATATATATTATAGGAATGGTGCCACTGGATGTTGCTTTGTTGATATTGCATCTGTTATTTTGGTTATCAGCACCTCATTTTCCTTGGCAGTACTTCCTTTCTCCTAAGCTCTATTATTATTATTTGATGCAGAGAAAAGAAGAACAATTCAACCTTAACTGTTATGGATGCCCTTGTGAATTGGGCTTTGAAAAGCAGAACATCTAATCCAGCTTCTACCAGTAATTAGTCCAGGACTTTTTTTTTTTAATTCTAACTGGGCAATGACAGTACAGTACTTCAGACACTTGTGTCTAATATTTAAGCAATGGGGAAAAAATCTAATTCTCTCTCTCTCTCTCTTTTCTTTTCCTATTTCAATGTGTTTGGATTTAAACCAGGAGCTAGTAGCTATTTTGTCACCAGATAGATTGAGAATGTCTGAAAATTAGGTCATCACACAGAGAAAGTAGCTAAGACAGAGGAAACTAGAGATATTGTTTCTAGTTTTTTGTGGAATGTGTACCACTAGAGTACATTTTCAACAATATTAATTGATGTGTTTTTCACAAGCATTGTTGTCATTCTCATATAATCCAATTATTTTCCCTTTTTTGGGGGGTTAACCTAAAATAAAACACTACTGGCTAATCCTGCTCTAAACATATAGAATTCAGCCCTCGTTCAGAACCATGCTCAGTAAGTCCCATTTCCCAGCTTCCTTTATACTTCTCTGATGTAGGAGGGTCATCTGTCTATGTGTTTCTTTCATTGGTTAATAAAGAAACTGCCTTGGCCCNAAGCTAGCCGTGCAGGAGCTGGGCTGGACGAAAAGCAGGGCCCGCTCCCCTTATCACTACACTTCTCCATCTGAGAAGAGCCCACTCTAAGAAGCTTGTTTCCCAGCCTAGAAAGCTGATGGTCTTTTTACTCTATCTACAGCTAATCTGCTGGTTTGCTTCTTTGCTTTAGCAGTAATGCACTGCTTGGGTGGCAAATGTAACAACTGCTGATGTAAAGATGAGGATGCCTCATAAGTCACGCAAACTTCTCTACTGTGGTTATGAGCCAAGCATGACTTCTCTCTAGACTGTAACTCTGACTTCTGCACAGCTTCCATCCTTTATCCCTTCAGAAGCTTCCTTTCCTGGCATGTTTGTTCTGATATAGTTCTGCGAAAAGCTGTGATTCATACATCTCAATAAGAATACAAAAGTATTTGGAAAAGGATGATCCCGAAAGGGGAAAAAATAGAACTACTAATAGAAAGGTCATTTGATTGTGAAAAAAAAATCTTTTTATAACTGCTTTAAAAGTAAACTCATATAAGAATATCGTAAACTATTACTCATCTAACCGAGTCACCATGAAGGATAATTATGGAAGAATTGTGACTAAGGCAAGTTCCCAGAGCAACGGTCAATCTCTGGTTTTCTTCCATTTTATCAATTATCTCAGATTTAAGCTTCCTCCAAAATCTGACTCTTCTGTTTGTATTTCTTGGGTTTGTCTAATAAAAGCAATAAACGTGACTTTCTAATGAATAGTCAAGAGACCGAGGAAGCCAAAGGACACTGGAAGCAAGTTTGTAACTAACAATGCTCCATTACTCATTCAGTGCTTAGTGATAAATCCACACCCCTCTCTCACTTCCAAGAAATGGTAACAATAATAGCACACATCTGCACATCCCAGTGGAGGCTTGGTGCTCTGGGCAGAAGGAGAAAACCAGAACACAAGCTTTCCAAGCACAGAACTGCTTTTAGGGAAGCACTGGAATCAACACAAATGTGTGGGCCTTCTCTAAAATATTAAAAAACCCAAATTGAGTTTTCCGTGAGAGTGTAACATGCATATGGTCATAAAATGGACCTTTGAAAGCTTTCTAATACAACAATATTGGAATGATTGGATTTTATAAAAGTTTAAAATCATCATCTGTAATGGGAAATCAATGGCTAGTGTTTAAATATGATACCGCAGTAGTAGAGCAGTTGGAATATAACTTTTAAATATATTGGCCATGGTGGAGCATGTGTGTGAAGCCAACATTTAAAAAATAGAGGCAGAAGGGTGTTGCAAATTTAAGGTCAGTCTGTTTTACATAGCAACTTCCAGCCTAGCCAAGGTTGTATAGGGAAACTCTGTCTCAGAAAAAGATAAAGAATAAAGAAAAAGAAGGAAAGAAATAGGGGTATAAGTAATATAACCAATATAATACTCTAATAAATACAATGAACATGAATTGACTCCAAAGAACAAAACTTGAAATCATAAAATGAAATGATAAGAAGGTGTTCTGTTTTTAAAATCTGGAAGGGAATACGGGGATATATTGAAATTCACTTTCATACAAATGTTATCCTTCAAAATAACTGAGTCCCAGTGTAGAATCAGGTCACATTATCTTCCTTAGCTTAGTTTTCTACTCTAGCTTTTATCCATGACTCAACCAGGTGTATTAACGCATATTTGTAGCCATAGCACTTAGAGGGTAGAGTCAGATCAATATAGAGTTCAAGGCTAAAATAAACTAAATAAGGAGTCTCTGTGTAGTGATGTGGTGAGCAGGCCTGCTTTCGTCCTGCCCAGCTCCCGCACGGCTAGCTTATACCCCAAAATAACAACACACAAATTGTATTCATTTA
>LOEQ01009701.1:8030-30668 GCA_001685075.1 Bramus lutescens
AAAAGAAAGTAGTAAGCATCAGAAGACAAGATCTTTTCTCTCTATTCTCTACTGTGAGTTTAAGGTCATTTTCCAAATAGGGATTTTCCCCGATTCTCAACTAACTCTGATGAACTTGAAAGTAGTGGCTAGAACAGGCAGTTGTACTGCCTCTGTAGAGGCAAAAGCTATCCTTGAGCTGGGGTCTGGATAACCTTCGAGTTCCTCTGCACTACAGAAGCTAGGGAAAGCATTTCAGAGAAAAACGTTCAGAAACCTTGACCTCAAAGGCAGTTTTAGTTGCTGTGAGTGAGAAAGAGATAGAAAAGGTGACATGATTTTTAATCCAAGGAGGTTTATTTAATCTGTGGAAATTACATATACTTTATTAGATGTTTAAATTAGCAAAAACTTTTTAACTTACCCAGGAGCTCACAACCTGGCAAGAGCAACTATTCACAGTTTCATGTATTTACAGTAAGTTTTAAAATAAGATGAAGTCATTAGTTTGCAGATGAAACAATAAAGATCACCTTGCATTGTTCAATTTATGGATTGTTATTGGTTTAGAAGTCCAGCAGGACCACTGTTCTATGATATTTAGGACTTCTATGAAAAAAATTTTGATGGTGGTATAATTTTTCCATTGTTTGTCCCAAAAAAATTTTCTTAACTAGTCCCAAACTGTACCATTTCAGGTTATTTTTTGTGTTTTTGATGTTGCGATCAATACTGAAATAAATCTTAGTTTACATGAGCTGTGGTTTTCTTGCAATAAATTCGTAGTTGTGAAGTTAGTGGCACATTAATTTTGGACATTTTTAAGACTTGTTACATAGGCCCAACTTGCTTCTCAGAATTGCTGCTTTCTGAAAAGTTAAGCTTTATAGATGTCTTCTTCAAAATGTGGCCCTGCATCCTACGATCAAACCCAACTCAGACCCCCTTCTTCTCTTGGAAGTTCACAACATGCCCAGCCATTTACCTAACTTATTTTCTGAGTCTTTCTTCCTTGCACTAGCTGAATGATGCCAGTAGCTACCAGTTGGATTTCTTGTACATGTTTCCTAAGGACATGACGTGTTCCATATTTAGCTGATGGTAGTTTCAGATTACGTTGGATGTCACTGAGGTAAGGCATGAGCATGAGCCATAAGAGGAGAGATTCAACTCCTCATGGGTTCTCTACCTCTGCAAATTACCAGAAACTCTATAGAAGAAGACTGGGGACTGTCTTCTACCAGAAACTCTACAGAAGAAGACTGGGGACTGTCTTCTACCAGAAACTCTACAGAAGAAGACTGGGGACTGTCTTCTACCAGAAACTCTACAGAAGAAGACTGGGGACTGTCTTCTACCAGAAACTCTACAGAAGAGGACTGGGGACTGTCTTCTACCAGAAACTCTACAGAAGAGGACTGGGGACTGTCTTCTACCAGAAACTCTACAGAAGAGGACTGGGGACTGTCTTCTACCAGAAACTCTACAGAAGAGGACTGGGGTCTGCCTTCTACCAGAAACTCTACAGAAGAGGACTGCTGACTGTCTTCCAAGATAGTAATATTATGGTCCATTTTGATAGTCCATAATGTTAAGTTTAACTGAAATTGAAGTGCCTATGGTTCAACATTGGTTCTTTCTCATCTATCAGCATGTGTTTTTCTGTTGTTCAAAGTCATGTGTCTTCATATGTGGGGAGGGTAAGTGTCGTGGAACAGTAGTAAGGGCCCCAGGCAGCCCACACTCTGCAGTGGAAGAGAAGTACTCTTGGGGGGAACCAGCATTCACAGTGACATAACTGTCAACTTAGGAAACTAAAGGAAATGGGTCCCATGGCTTCAGACAAGTCTCCAGGTTCAGAGAGAAAGATGCTGAAGCACAAAACTGTCATACTTTCAGTTGGAGATGAGCCTGGCCTCAGACACAGCCCAGAGTCTAGACTCAGTATTGGTCTCAGGAACAAAGCTCACTGAGCTCCAGCATAACCTCTGTCCACCCTGACTACAGGAGAAGACATGATCTGGCAAAAACCAGAAACTGTGCTCCAATTAAGAAGACTTATATCTGTTCAAATAACATGGCTCATGGCCTTTAGAACACATGATTCAGGGTCAGTATTTGACCCTGAGCTCTTGTGTCCTTTTCCCAAGATCAGTGAGTATTTTTAGTTTCTTATTGTCTTAGGGCTTCTGTTGCTATGAAGAGACACAACGACAATGACAACTCTTATAAAGGAAAGAACTTAGCTAGGAGCTTTCTACAGTCTCAGAGGGTTAGGCCATTATTATCCTGGGTGGGGGCAGGAGCACGGTGACATTCATGACGCTGGCAAAGTAGCTGAACACTACATCCTGATCCACAGGCAGAAAGGAAGCCTGGGCCTAGTGTGAACTTTTGAAACCTCAGAGCCCACCTGCAGTGACACCTTTCCTCCAACACCGTCCACACCTCCTAAACCTTTTAATCCTTTCAAACATCCCCCACACCCTAATGACTAAGCATTCAAATATATGAGCCTATGGGGGGCATTCTTACTCAAACCACCACATTTAATGATTTATAATAGCAAGTTTCATTATGACATCTCATACATGTGATTATATTCACCCTGCTCAATCCTTTCTTGTCTCTTTCTGATTCCTGCTGCTCTCCTTCCTCTTCCTAACCTGCTCTCTTTCCATTGTCAAGTCTTCTGTGCCGATAGTCACAACGATTGAGGGTCCAAGAGTGCGTTGTTTATATTGTGTTAGGGAGAAAGTGTTCTACAACAGTCCACCCCTGCCTTCGGACCCCTATTCTACAATGTTCCCTGAACTTGGAGTGTGCCACATAAATGTTCCATTTAGGTCTCAGCTTTCAACTGTTACAGAGATAAGTCTCTGTAGTAACTCCTGTCCCCTGGAAAAAAAAATCCTCTGTGACTAAAGGTAATAGAAGCATTGATCTGTATGCATAGACAAAATGAGTATAATCAGCATAGTCTGTGCTGTCAACAAAATATCAGTAATATTTTCCTCACTAGAGCCTATGACTGTAGTGGCATTTCAACTGCTTTTTAATAAATAAAGACTGCCTGAAGATCTGAGAGTAGAACAATCCCACTGGTCATCTTTAAGGACCAGATTATGCTAACACACACCTTTAATCCTAGTAGCCACAATGACACACACCTTTAATCTCAGTAGCCATAATAACACACACCTTTAATTCTAGTAGCCACAGTAGTTGCCATAGAAACTGGGTGGTGCCTACCCTTAATCCCAGCCCTAGAGAGGAATTTAAGACAGGAGAAGACAGCTCTCAGACACAGTCTCCTTCTGAGATTCCAGGAGGCAGGATCACCATTTCAGGCTGAGGTTGAGGTAAGAATCAGTGGCTGGCTGTTTGGCTTTTTGGATGTTCAGGTTGAACCCCACTTTCTAACCCTGTTTTTATTAATTGTGCTTCATATGACCTTCCGGTCACATTCACAGTACCAGTTGAGAATTCATTCTATGGAACAGGCCTCAAATTCAGTCAGAAAGTGCTTGGTCACTTCCATAGCAGCCTGGTCACCACTGTGTTAGTGGGTACATCTTACTTGGCATGTAGTATAGCATCTGTCTGAAATTCAATGGGATGACACATGAGTCAGATGTGCTCCAGTATACATCTATAAGTGGAGTGTATCCTCACCATCACCAGGGCCCTCTTCATACGGTTCATGGCTACCAAATGGCAGTCACTTCAGCATGTGATTACTGGAAAGCCTCATGAAGGATAAACCTCCTGCACAGCTCCCTAGGTCTAATAGACCTCTGCTATCCGAGTCCTTTGAGAAGTTTTGCCTCCAGCCCACCTCTCTATGTCTTCTGAGATCCTGTTTTCCTCATCCACAGCTCAGTAAAAATCACTCTATAGGGATAAGATTTACTGAGGTCATCGCTTCTAGTTCATATTTTTCTCCATGCAGAAGGCTGCTTCTCTAAAGTCAGACAGACAAGCAGAAAATGTGACTCTTCCGCAAGCTAGAACTGGATGTTCACCTGCCTCTTCTAAAGGCAGGGGTGTTCTGCTTTGGGGCTAGACAGTTTCATATTCCAGATGTGGGCAAGCATGGGTGGAGGAGGCTGCCACTTACCCATAACTCCAGACAAAGGTTCTTCATTTGTTTGTTGCTCTTCCAGTGGTTCCACAGCAGCCAGCGTCAGACAAGAGTCTGTACCATCATCAGCCTGTCTCTGTTTCAAGAGCACGTGAATACCTTCAGGAAGGAACCTTTAGGAAGGAATCCTGCACATTTCTGTTCCTTACAGGGTGTACCGATCTGACACCATCATTCCAAGACCCACCAGGAAGGCAGACAAGAACTCTAAGGTGGGCCTTCACTGTCCGGTTTGTGCAGCTGTCTGGGTTGAATACATGTTGATACCTGAGAGTGCCAGGTTGTGTGCTCTGCATATGCTCCCAATCACCAGGTCTCACTAGGGTGCTCACCCAGGCCAGGAATCATAGCTATGTACTTTTCACTAAATAGACCATATTTCTGAAGAATGCGCAATTGCACCATAATAGTTTCAATCTGCAGCCTGAGTCTCAAACTGAAAGTTAGGAC
Source organism: Bramus lutescens (assembly GCA_001685075.1). Taxonomy (NCBI): domain Eukaryota; kingdom Metazoa; phylum Chordata; class Mammalia; order Rodentia; family Cricetidae; genus Bramus; species Bramus lutescens. The sequence continues at coordinate 12,604 of LOEQ01009701.1, forward strand.
CATAGATCTGAGCTAGTTGTGTGGCCCCTCCTCTCCTTAGCCTCTCCTTACCCTGTCCCTCCTGTAACTGCCTCTTGCTTAGGAGCTCTGCTGTGCTGCTCCCTTCCGCACATACTCAGCACACTGGTTCCACCTTTCAGTGATGTCTTTATTTCTATCTTGTCACTTTAGAAACCCACATATCACTGGTTTGGTGGCCACAGAACTCTTAAGATGTAACTCTTCTTGTTTCTTGTGTCATTGGGGCTCACCCATTGCTTTACAACAGTGCATAATCTAGTCAAGTATTTTTGTTGAGTGGCTTTATTGATGAATTATGAGGCTCCCAGGGAAGGCTGTTTATGGCCATCACAGCTCAATGTAGTTTCATTTATCAGGAATAACAGCATTTCCCCCTGAGATAGTAGCTGGACCAGAGTTGTCTAGAATCATACATAGAGTATGGAACAACAAAGAACAAACTGGTTTCTTTAAGTTTTACAAACTGCCAACATGCCTAATAATGCATATTCAAACCACAACCTTACACATTTCTGGGGACACATTCACAAATACACTTCAGACAAACAGAACACAGGGCAGGTCCGTTTAGCCAGCACCAAAATAGAGGTGATGGCTTCTTCTAAGGACCTCCATCCCTTGGAATGTACAGGGGACTTGTTCTAGGTAACAAATTCTAGGGCTCAAGCCCTTTCTAGAAAATGCAATGTTTGTGTGTATGCTCAGCTGTACACTTTACGTCATCTCTACATGCTATATAATAACTAAGCTAATGTACGTGTTTTGCCAATATTCGTTATACTGTATTGTTCAGGGAATATTGTCAGAAACTAAGTTTATATGCAGGCATCATTTCCTCAAGTACCTCAAGTACCTTTGATCAACGTTTGTTTAAATCCACGACTAGATGCCAAGCTTGTGGATAAATGGCAGACTGCAATTTCCTGGGAGCCTCTATTGTTATAAACTCAGGTTTTCCTCATGTCCTAATTTTTCTAACCAATTCAGACTAATTTTGTCATTGTTTGGCTCTGCAAAGCTTCAGACTAATTACTAAGCACATTCATCTCCAGTGGCAAGGCCTGTCTTCAGCCAGAGGGGACACAGGTGATAAAGAAGAAGGGTAAGGCTGCTGACACACTGAAGGATGGCTCGCTTGATGTTCGAGGACTGAAGGGAGATTTGGGTCTAAATGTTTTCCGGAACCTTCAACAAGGCTTGCTTTAAACACAGGCCTGTCTCCTAGTCACACACATTGCGCCTGACAGAGCAGACTCAATTCCCCCCACTTGCAATGGCCGCTCAGTTGTTCCCAGTTGCCCCAGAAACAATAGCAAAGGGAGTCAGAGCAAAATCAGATTGCCTCTGATTTCATTGCTGTTTCAGTTTCATGGATCATAGGTTTAGGTTGTTTTAAGAACTGCTGCTGATGAGGAAGGCAAAAGAATTCAATATAATAATACCACCAGTAACGTGACCAGATTGGCCTCAGAAAGCCTGTGCTTGGCCCTCTTGCCTCTCCTTCTTCTTATACACCTATTCCTTCTTTCTCAGACCAAAAGTGAGCACCAAAGATAGGCACTGGGCACTGGAGACAAGAGGAACAAGGCCAGCACCCTCCCTAGTTCACCAGTGGTCCTGAGGACAGCAAAGACTGGTTTTGGATCAGGGCCCCACAATACCTGTGGGGTAATGATGAGCATGCTCTTTTCCCTCTCTGTGATTCGAATTTCTGCCCTATAATTTCTGACAGTTTGTCGTTCAGACTCATATCATTAAGAGGAAAGCCTAGCTGGGTCTGGTATCTTGGAATCACAGCTGCCAAGAAAGCTGAGGCAGAAGGATTGCAATTTCAAGGCTTCTCTGGGTAAAGAATAGCTGTATGTGTGTATGTGTGTCTCTGTGTCTGTGTTTGTGTGTATCTGTGCGTCAGGATGTGAGGCATAGGATATAGATCAATGTGTGAGAGCTTACTTAGCATGTGTGAAGCCAAGTTTCAATCATCAGTTTTTTTAAAAGCAAAAGGAAAGAAAAGAGAAAACAACAAAAAAGTGAAGCCCACAATTTTCATTGCTCTTTTAAGTAATATTTGTCTCTGATGAGCTTTCTTCTAAGACACAAAATTCAAACCCATTTCAGAAACCACCAAATATAATAGATCACACTGACTAAGGGTCTCATAAACCACCAAATATAATAGATCACACTGACTAAGGTCTCATTTGGTTCTAGAACTGGTACAATGAAGATCACACATTTCTTTGCTACTGAAACCTAAGGGATTGATTTAGTTAGTGAGGACAGAGCAAGTAACCACAACTGAAAACTAGGGTTCTAAACAGCTAACTTCAGAGTATAAACCTTTAACTACCTACCTGTTCAATCTGCCAAGAAAAAAAGGAGGGCCTGTTAGTTCCATTGCAAAGCAATTTTGAGTAATGTACTTCCTTTATCCCTCATGTTTTCTTGACTCAAATTACATTGTGCTCCATTTCCAGATCAATATTCAATAGCATTGACATTGTCTTACCTAGTTTCACATTTCAAGGTTTTACTAAGCATAAAGTGTTTAATTTTATCCAAGTTGTTTCTGAGAGCCGCCGAGAGTGCTTTTGATCTGAAAATATTGCTTAACAATATCAACAAATCTCTGGACATTGCAATGTCTGTGCCTCTCTTGTCAAGGTAACAGCAGAGAGAATGAGAAGGACACATCCCTTCCTGTGTGCTCCATGTACCACAGTGAGGGAGGCAGGTTTTACCCTTCACACCAAGTGAAATAGATATCACACATGTAAGTAAATGGAATAAATGTGCATTATGATTAGTACCATGAGTAAAATCAGAAGGGTCTTGTAATAGGAAACAGAGAAGATGGGTACAGGAGGTGTTCCCTTTGTAAAATGATCCATGGAGTTTTGAGAAGCTGATATTTAAGGTTATTTCTGGACTTGAGGAAGAATTGGTAATATGAAAAACCGAGTCTTTCAAAGTCAATTAATCTTACAGGTGCACAAATTCACACAAACAAGTTTCCAGGCCCTAGAATGCACCACAATGCCCCTTAAGTCCAGGGGCAGATGCCCTGACCTGAACCTGGCAGCTGATGGCAATATTTTCATGTTATGCTCAGTCAAACTCCTGTTAAAGTTTCTAGGCAGAGAAGAGTCAGGATATTACTGACATATTTAAGTGTTTCACTTGGTTATTGTGTAAAATTGGAGCTTCTGATTAAATAACTGATAACAAAAATATATAACTTCCATTATTCAACAATACACCAAAAATAACCAATGCCTAATAAACACATTCAAAATCGCCAGTACATAGGGAATGCAAAAGAATCAGTGATAGAGTACTTAGTATCCATTAAGGTGGCTATTGTCATACAAATGGATGTCTATATCAGCATGTCCTGTGAAGAATTCAGCTACCAAGTGAAATGGAGGAAGTACAACTATTGAAAACAGCAAGGCAGCAAAGAAGTGATTTCCTGAGGGCAGGACAGAGAGCTGGAGTCCACATAAAGAAACATGAAGGGGCAGGCAAGAGGATGTAAGGGTTAGGCATTAGCACACAGGGAGAGCTGAGCAGAGTTCTCTGCATGAGTCCACGTGGGTCTTTGTGAAGAGGCAACCTGTGGAAATGATGGTGCATCCCTTGAGGCACTGTTGCTGTAACCTAGAGGATGAATAAACACTGGGCTTAAAGGATGGAGTTCAGAGACTCAGTTTAGTAAGGTAGAAGCTTTGGAGGCAAATTTGATTTTTTTCTTTTTTATTGAAAATAGATTCTTTTCTTATCCCATAGATCCTAATCATGATTTTTTCCTTCTTCTACTTCTCCCAATTTCTCCAACCTCCATTCTCTTCTGGATCCACTTACTTTCTGTCTGTTGTTTAAAAAGAACAGGCTTTAAAGAGAAAACAATAAAATAAAGTGTAATGATATTAAAACAACGATCAAAAGACAGACAGAAGGAAAAGAGCCCAACAGAAAACATAGTAATCAGAAGTCCACACTCATGAGTCCCATAAAAGCCCTAAACTGGAAACGATAGTATATACAGAGGACCTGGGGCAGACCTGTACGTGCACTGTGCAGGCAGCTTTAGTCTCAATGAGTTCACATAAGCCTTGATCTTTGTTGATTCATAGGGCCTTGTGCTTTCTTGTTTGTTTGCTTACTTGATTTTGGTAGCCTCCATCCCTCTGGTTCTCACACTCTTTCCACCTTTTTTCCTCACAAGGTTCCCTGAGCTCTGAAGGGAAGAATTTGATGCAGACGTCCCATTTATGGCTGAATAGTCTGAGATCTCTCACTCTGTATGTTTGGTTGTGTTTCTCTGTATTTACTCCCATCTGCTGAAGGAGGTAGCTTCTTTAATTATAGCTGAGTAAGTTTTTTTTTTAATTTACATTAGTAATACTTTGTTTTGGCCTAGGTCCTGGGATATCTCTAGTCTCAGGTTCTTCATCACCCACCCAGTGTCAGGTATGGATTTCAAGTCGTGGAATGGGCCCTAAGTTAAATCAGTTACTGTTTAGTTACTCCCACAAGCTTGATAGCACCATTGTCCTAGGACGTCTGCTGGGCAGGATACTTTCCATTTGCTTACTCTATAACTACCCTCTGTGGCATGGTTATCATTGAATTAACAGCTACTATCCACATATAAGCAATGATAAACCATGTTTGTCTTTCTGGTTCTGGAATGCCTTACTCAGGATGATCCTTTCCTTTTTTGTAATTAAAAATAGATTATTTTATCATACAATATATCCTGAATACAGTTTCTGTTCCCTTCACTACTTCCATTTCTTTCTCACTTCCCCTCCCTCTGGAACCGCTTTCTTCTTGTCTCTCATAAGAAAAGAACAGGCTTTTATAAGTTCCCAAACAAACACAAAAAAAGAAAGATAATATGATAAAAACAAAAACTGTCATATGAAGGGTGGAGCAGGAGGGAAAAGAGCCCTAAGAGCAGGCGCAAGAATCAGAGACTCATTCATTTACACACTTAAGATTCCCATAAATACAGAGGGATGTCTTAACTTCAGAATGGAAGTCAGGAAATATATCGCATTGGGTAAGAGGTCATTTCTTTGTTTCTACTGGAAATAAAAAGCTATAGATTTCTTCAAAGTTAATAAAGTTCAGATTTTACTGGAGGAGACCTTCTAAAAAATCTTGGTTATAAACATGAAGGAAGAAACCAAGGAAAACTGAAAGACAGGTGACATATATGCTGATTCCTCTACTTGAGAACAGCTCTGAGACTGGGTGACACATGATAAATTTTGTTGCCTGTAGAGCCTCATGACTTCTTATTACATGCTATTGTTTCATGTGGCATGAATGGAGATTTATATTACAGTTTGGTTTTGTTTTCCAAACAGTCATATAAGGTTAACAGATGCCATGTACCTGCTCAAACATAGAATAAAGAATCAATCATCTTTACCTGATTTGTACATACTGTACAATCCATACTTGTGTTAATGCAGATATGAATGTTACCTTTAAAGGTCTTTGTGTTTTCAGAACAAAAGGATCAGAAGCCAGTGAATACAAGACAAATAGCCCAGGTCATCCAGCCTCACAGAATGCCTCTTTTACCATTTCTTCAAAAGTCTCTATTCAGAACAAGTTCAAAGCAGCTAACTGAGTTGGTCTAGCATCATAAACTACTCCAGTCAGGACTTCAGTTAAGTTTTGTACTTTCACATCACAAAAAAATTGGACAATAAATGATACAACTAGTTCATTCAGGACATGGCCATTATCTCAATTCAATCAGGATCTCCTAAAGAGTCCATCACCTCCAGGTATCAGGAATTAATTTAAAAAATGATGCCTACATTCCTGAGAGATGAGGTGGATGATTTTTGATTTTTCAGTGGGTTATGGATGTTTGTTATTCTTTAGGGATATCAGTTGCAAATTGTTATTGGTCATGGTTGGAGGGAAATTATGTAAAGGAGATTATATTCAGGGATCTCTTTCTGAAAAGAAAAAAAAGGAGATAGAGGAATGATAGGGTAAAATTAGACTCTTGAATCTATTTTTAAATGTAAAAGCAACTTCTAGTCTCAAATATTTTACATTGGTATGGATTTTTGCATTTTGGTACAATTTAAGGTTACTTTCATTACAACATACTTTTATATCTTTGTAATACACTTAAAATTGTAAAGTTCTAGTCCTTGAAAGCTACCATTACAAACTTTTTAGGATAATAAAGTAACAATCAAACTTGTAGTCATGTTAGGTATGTTTCCAAGGTCAAACAGAGATGCATTTTGGATAGGTACTTCAAATACTTCAGAGATATTAGAATATGGCATTTAAAATGTTTTAGTGGCATAAGGCTTTTCATGAAGTAAGAAAAAAGCATCTGCTCATGGCAGCACCAATCTACTTCAAGAAAATGATGGGAATTGTAGAAGATTAATATAGGGTTTGCTTGAATTGTGGCAAAGTCAGCTACTGGGCAAAAAACTGCTCTTACCTTAATTGCTAATAGTATGCTTTTCAAATTGGACAAGCAGAACACAAAGGAAACTGACTACTAAACTTTGTCAATATAAGGTAGGTTAGTCCTTCAAAATTCCTGCCTCACAGAAAAGTCTGTCAGATATTTTGGGCCTGTGGGTTGAAGATGGATGCTCTAACAATGCAGACAAAACTTGGGTCCAGGCAGTCAATTGTCTCTGTCATTCTATAATTTCTGGAATTGCTTGCTTTGCACTTTCTGTTAACCAAGATAATATTTTATCCTTCTCTATTTTTTATGGGGGGGTGAAGACTAGATAGTTATAATCTTACAGTTTTCCTTGTTACTGAATTCAGAAAAGAAACTCAGAAAACATATAAAGTTTATATAGAATAAGAGACAAAAAACCAAGGTTGTGCATCTAGGAAAATGTTTTAAGGTCTGAAAAGATATTTTCAGGCTGGTAATACAGGTTATCATAGAAAGTGATTCAGGTATAAAACTTTGGACTCTCTAAGATAAATAGATAGTATAGTACTTTCTCTAAAGTTCAAAATGGTCTAGATATTGTAAATGTAATTCTTATCTGATAATTATTCTTATTGTACTTAGTTTCACTGTGTTAGAGTTAAAACATTTCCTTTTTATTTAGCCAGAAAGGAGAAAATGTTGTTTGAAATGAAATGAAAATATGAAAATCATTTTTTACACTGTGACTATGTGTCTCTATCAAGGCACCTTTTGACTGGTTTAATAAAGAACTGAATGACCAATAGCTAGGCAGGAGAGACTAGGCAGTACTTTTGGGTAGAGATAAGAACTCTAGGAAGGAGAGTGACAGAATTAACAAGTAAGAAGCAGAGGGAGTCAGACTTTGGGTATGGAGGTGAGGTAACAAGTCACATGGTAAAACATAGATAAACATAGATGGGTTAATTTATAGAAACTAGTTGGGACTAACCCTAAGATAAGGCCAAGCTTTCATACTTGATAGGAAGTCCCTCTGTCATTACTTGGGTGCTGGCAGTCTGTAGACAATCTGTCTACATGTAGAGCTATTGTCTCATAAAATTTTGCTAGGTGTCTGATCTTGTTTTTGACTTTCATAAGTGGTATATATCAAGAAAGTTATTCAATTCTTAGATTTTCCAACTTGGTACAACTTAGGTTTTTAAAGTATGATCTTAAACTTTTCTAGATTTCCTTGCTATCTGTTATTTTCCCCTTTTCCTTTCTAGTTTTATCAACTTGAATGTTCTTTCAACATTTGTCAATCCTAATGGTTTTCTCAACTCTTTAGGTTATTGAGTCTTTATATTGGTTTTTGTTTTGTGGTTTGTTTCTATTTTATTGATTTCAGCCTGCGTTTGATTATTCCTTGCTTTTTACTCCTATGAGGTATGATTTATTCTTTTTGTACTAGAGCTTTCAGGTATGCTGTTAAATTCATAGTGTTAGATCCCTTCAATTGTTTTATGTAGGTACTTAGTGCTATGATCTTGCCTCTTAGACCAATCTTCATTATATCCAGTTAAATTTGGATATATTGTGTATTCATTTTCATTGAATTATATAAAGTATTTAATTTCTTTTTTTAATTTCTATCATGACATATTTTCATTCATAGCATATTATCCAGTTTCCTTGAGTTTGTAAGCTTTCTTTTGTTTGTTTCTGTTGTTGTTGACATCCAGCTTGAATCTGTGGAGGTCAGATAGGATGCAGGGTGTTGTTTCAATTTTCTTGTATCTGTTGATACTTGATCTGTGTCTGAATATGTGGTTAATTTTGAGGAAAGTTCCATGAGTTGCTGGGAAGAAGGTGTCTTCTTTTGTGTTTGGGTGAAATGTTCTATAGATACATGTTAGGTCTACTTGGATAATAAGATCAATTACCTCCATCTGAGGGGACTTTCTTTTCTGGTCTAGTCTATTTGGTATCCTGTATGCTTATTATAATTTCATAGGCATCTCCTTCTTTAGGTTAGGGATTTTTTTCTATGATTTCGTTGAAATCTTTGTTGTGCCTTTGACCTATCTTTCTTCTCCTTCCTCTATTCCTATTAATTTTAGATTTGATCTTTCTATACTGTCCCATATCTCTTGGATGTTTTTTATCAAAAGGTTTATATTTAATATTTTCTTTTCTTTGATAGATGTATCCGTTTCTTCTAGTGTGTCCTTAGTACCTGAAATTCTGCCTTCCATGCGTTACATTCTGGTGGTGAAGTTCGCCTCTGTGGTTCCTGGCCAAGTTCTTAAATATTTATTTTCTGATTTACCTCCATTTGGGTTTTATTTATTGTCTTTATTTCCACATTCAGATCTTGAATAGTTTTATTTATTCATTTCCTCCACTGTTTGTGTTTTCTTAAGTTTCTTTAAGAGATTTATTTATTTCCTCTTTAAGGACCTCTCTCATATTCACAATAGCTGTTTTAGGGTCTTTTATTTGTGTCTTGGCTACGTTGAAATAATAAGGAGGGCCTGTTGTGGTAGGATTTCTGGGCTTCAGTGGAGACATACTACAATGGCTGTATTTGTTGTGTTTTTGTGCTAAAGTCTATGTATTTAGGATTGGAAAGATTGTAATTCTAGATGTTGATATTTGGTCTTTGTTGTGTGGATGTTTTGTTCTTTGGTTTTGTTTTCCTCTTTAGTTCTTAGGAGAGTATGTTGGCTGTATGTTGCCTGTTAGGAAATTCTTCTGGGGTCCTGATAGATGTGTCCACTGGGGGTTCTAGGTAAAATTTGTTTCTGTTTCTCTGTCCAGAATAATGCATCATGTAAAGTAAAAAGGTCAATCAATTCTGTTCGATTGTAATGGGATCAGGCAATATTGAAACTACTTGCCATAACAATGACAACATTCTCCAGGAGGTCATAACAGAACCAGAATTTATTCGATTTAATACAAGATGTGTTGTAGAATAATATTTTACTGTGTATTACTTCCGTATATGCTCTGGAACATCCATTTAATGATGGAAACATGTGTTTCATTAAATAAAATTCACCTGCAATTAGGACAATGAGTCAACAACTTGCTATCAGGAAGTGTTAGGGAGGAACCAGGTGGAGAAGGGTTTTCAAAGAGGGGTGTGGAGAAGTGGAAGGCCTTCTGGAGAGATGCATGAGGAAGAGGAGATGAACTACTTGCTATTTAACCTCTCTGAGGAGTAGAATTCCACCTCAACCTTTGAATCATGAGTTCCTTAGAGAGACAGAAATTTAGTTAAGTTCTTTTAGTAGCTTTGAAAGAGTCAGAATTCCCTCAGACTATGGCTTTTGCAGCCTAACTGCTGCTAATAACAGCAGATTTGCAGTTTTGATTCAGATAGCCATACATTAAAATGCAGCAGCAATTTAAAAAAGAGGACAACAATTGGTGCACCAGTGGGTGGTAGAATCACATGGAAAGAAGGGTCATGCCAGCTGGCTCTGCTGCATCTGCCATCTGAACATATCCACACTAGCAGTTGGCTGTTATTTGCCTGGAGAAGTCAACAGAATTGGTAAGAGATTTGGAAAATCCTTTGGGGAAGTAGGAGAGAATTAAATAATATTGAAAAGATTTTTCTATGTTAAAATGGGAAACATAATAATACAGGGTGCTAGGGCTCTCTCCCTATACTGCTACCTTAGAAGGCTTGATGTTAGAAGCAGAATATAGGAAGATTAATGATTTAACTAACACTGATATAATACTGATAATACTTACTATCAATATGGTAATTAATAATAATTTTCAATAATAGCCTTGGTGTTTTTCTATGCTAAATATGACAAGTGGATTACTTAGGATGCAGGCCTTGGAAAGATTTACTAATGGAAAATAAATCAAAGATGCTCAGACATAGACAGAGGAATTTAGAGCAAAATTTACCACACCATTGCATTGTAAAACTGGAGAGAAATGGTCTAAGACTATTAGAACAGCAACTTGAATACATTCAGTTAGTGTAAAACAACAACCACCAGATAATATGCATCCCCAAGGAAATATGTTAGACTTAAAGAGATTTAAGGAAGACATAGTTTCATATGGTATGCACTCACCATTTTTAATATAGATGTCAAATTCATGGGCAACTAAGAATAGAATTATCCCACAAGACTGGAAGGATTTTGCTTCAGCAGTATTAGAAGCTGTTCCTTAGTTACAATGGAGAGCTTGGTGGAGAGAGGAAACCAGGGCCATGGAACAACAAGGTAGGACTAAAGGTCATGTGATTTCTCAAGATCAAATTTTTAGTGAGGGTCAATATGTTGATTTTCAAAGACAGTCTTTGCTGGATGATAACATCCTAATTCTATGTCAGATAGATGCTTTGAATGCTTGGGACAAATTTGAAGAATCAGGAAAGAGGATTGAGTCATTTACTAAAATTGTATAAGGCCCTGAAAGAAACTTCCACTGATTTTGCACAGGATAACATCAGCTATAAATAGAATGGTATCTAATACAGATGCTAGACAAATATTAACCCAATCTTTGGCTTTTGAAAAGGCTAATGTAAAATGTAAAAGGGGGATTAGGTCTTGAAGGGCAAGATCAACACCTGTTAGAATGGATCATACATACAATTGATATTGACACCTATACTTCTAATGGTGATACTTGGATAGGAGCATTGCTTTCTAAAAATATTAAGAAAAATCAAAATGTTATGTTTTAATTGTGGTTGACAAGGTTATCTGAAAATGGAGTATAGGCAAATTGTTCCTAGAAATAATTATTTTATTGTTTAAATTATTATAGAAATCATTCAAACAGAAGGCCTCAGTCTTTTGGAGTATGCAGAAGGTATGGCAAAGGCTGGCATTGAACTAATGAATATAGATCAACAAGTGATAGGCACGGTAACCTTTGTTATTGGGAACTCCTGGCAGGACCTCTTGCAGGCCCCAATGTCAAATATAGTTCAATTGTTCCCTGCCAGCATTGGCAAAAACACTCCACAAAATGATTACATGATATAACACTTGTTGTTAAAAAGTATATGGCTCTTGATGACAAAAAAAAACTTCAGAAAATAAAACAAAAATTTCACGAGAAATCATAAAACCAATATTTTGGCAAAGTTCTATAAATGATCAAAGGCCAAAGTAAAAACATGAATAAATGGCATAGAACTTTGGGGTTTGGTAGACACAGATGCCACAATAATTGCACCAAAATCATGGCATCCTGGTTTGTCTCTCCAGGAAATGAATGTTTAGATTTTATGGATTGACAGTTTTTCTCAAGTGAAACAAAGTGCAATATGGGCTGAGAATGTATAGAGCCAAAAGGACAAATATGTATTATGTGGCTAACATAACAATAAATTTATGGGAATGTGATTTATTGCAGCAATGGAAAATGCAGATTAACATTCCCTCAATCTCTGAAACAAACTATAAAATAGGAATGCTTATCAGAAAAATAGCAAAAAATGCTATCAAGGTCAGTCATAGATGATTCAAGCTGTATGTAAGCAGGACACAAAGTTGCTGGTATTTCTAAGGTAACAACAGACCTACATTTAAAATGGTTGATTGACAAACCTGGTTAAGCGGAACAATGGCCTTTGACAATGGAAAAATTACAAGCCTTGGAATAGCTAGTAAAGGAGCAGTTAAATGCTCAACATATTAAAGAATCAACCAGTCCTTAGAATTCTTCTTTATTTGTTACTAAAAAGAAACCTGGAAGATGGAGGATAATAACAGATCTAAGAGCCATAAATAAGATGATTAAACCAAAGGGTTCTTTACAGCTTGGATTTCCCTTGACTTCATTATTACCTAGGCCTATTATAGTGATTGATTTAAAAGACTTTTTTATATTACCATTCATTAAAACAAGATAGAGAAAATTTTTCCTTCACAGTGCCTACTTATAATAATTCTCAGCCTGTTAAGAGATATCAATGGAAGATTCTTCTACAAGGGACATTGAACAGCCCCACTATGTGCCAATATTTTGTACAACAGTCATGGAAATGATTTGTGTAGTTTCCTTAATCTATAATTTACCATTATGTGAATGATATCTTATTTGCTGATTCAAATGTAGATACTTTAGAAAATATGTTTGAAGAAGTAAAGAAAATTTTGCCTTCCTGGGGATTACAAATTGATTCTGAAAAAAAACATACAAAGAGGAGATTCTATTGATTGTTTGGGATATAAAATAGGTTTACAAAAGATTTGATCCCAAAAGGTACTAAAAGGAGAGATTTTTTTGTTTTCTTATTTTCATTTTTAATTTTACATTATTAGTTAAACTTTCTGATATTCGTAACATAAACCAAGTTTAGAATCCTTCATAGGTATAATTAATTCTCATTACTTTTTTTTCTTCCAGGAAGGATTATTACTAAAACCATGATCTTTCTTCCAAACCTTAATTTTCCCTTGTTCCAGCAATTTATATTTCTTGCAATATTTCCAGATAACAAGCATAGTGCAGTTCATGTGCATCCATCCAGGAAGTATTTTCATCTTCAGCTTCATTTGCTTCTATTTTGTCCCCCCTAGGCCAAAGTAGGCCTGAGGCAAATAACTTCCCCTTGGGCTGGAGTGGGCCTGAGGCAACAAATTCTACAGGAGTGGGAATAAACCAGCTACCTAGTCTGGAGTGGGCCTGAGAAAGCAAGCTCCATGGGAGCTTGCAAAAGGAGAGATTTTTATGAGAGTCTTAATGACTTTCAAAAATTATTGGAAGAAATTTTTCTATACCCCATTATTGGAGTAACTACTCAAGAACTGAGTAATTTGCTTTAAACCTTAGAAAGTGATAAAGACTTAAATAGTCCAAGAGAATTATCAGCTAAAGTTGAGAGAGAATTGTCTTTGGCAGAAAAGAAATTACAGGGTGCTCACATGGATTGTTTGGATCTGGAGCTTGATTGCATTCTAGTTCTTTTACCCTGTACTTATTCCCCCATCCCTCCCAGCTACCCTCTCTTGAACCCCTCCTATATTCCCTCCCAAGTTGATAGCCTCTTTTTCCTTATTAATGTTACACATACACACACATAAGTATATATCTGACTCAGTGGGTATATACATGTATGTATATATGTATAATTTTAAATTATCTACTGACATTAACATTATACTAATTTATATCTGACACTTTTCTGTTTATAGCAAAGCTGACTCAGTGGGTATATTGTCAGATATAAAATAGTACAGCGTTAATATAAGTAGATAATTTAAAATTCATATTATTAGTACAATAAAGTCATACATACACATACACATGCATACATGCAAGTGCAAAAACACACTCGCTCACATACACACACACACTCACACACACACACTCTCACACACACACTCACACACACACACACACAGAATTTCCCTTATCACACAACTTATTCAAGTAAAATATGAGCAAAACTTCCTCCTCATTTTAGTAAAGGATCATTAGTCTGATTCCAAAGCATAAACATATTACTGAAAGAGACAGCAACATGCCTATATCCCTACAGATGGGTTGTGTATGGGAGTTAATAGAGAAAAGAACAAATTTTTCTTATTTTGTTAGTGGCCCTACACCAAAAATAAAGGGAGGAAAATGACAAGAGAAGACATTAAATGGAGATTAACAGTATTGTACACTTTAATCCAACCACAGGAACAAGCAAAGAATGAAACTGTAAATTGGGTATTGAATATTCATGAAGACTCATCCAGCCTCACCCCAATTGAAAATGGCAAGGTTTCAAGTAGAGGGGCCCTACTGAGAGATCTTCTGGTCATTGATGATGTGTCCTCAAATGGGATTGTGTGCCATTGGTCTTTCTCCTTCTCTGGCTTTCTAGCCACCTACTCCTGAAGCATGGCATCATAGATTCAAAACAATGGACCAGGTTGTCGTGAGATGAAGCCCCGAAATCATGACTCCCAAAGAAGCCTGTTTTCATTGTAAGCTGACAACTACAGGTATTTGTTACAGAATTACAGGAGGCTAACACAAATGTAAATGGTTTCCACACTCTAAAAGTTAAACAGAAGTCCAAAGTAATCCTGTCTGCTCTTCAGAGGAGAAAAAGGAAATCCATATGAGGCCAAATATTAAAGGAAAAAGAATCTCACTATTAAGTGACTTTACAAGCAAAATAGCCACCTCACTTTCAGAATTCATCATTAGCCTGATTCCAAAGTAGAAATATGTTAATGGAAAAAGGAAAAGAAAATGAAAAAAAAAACCAGTAACACACCATATCCCTATGAAAAAAAATCTTTAAAATACTTGCCAATTGTATGTATTTAAATTCATTTTCCCATTCCAAATATGGACACTATTTCTCTTTCTACCCTTCATTGAGTTTACCAACTCTTTTGTTTGTTTTAAGGCTCATAAGGGCATTGATTCTAATTTATGTTTTGTTTCAATATCATCTCAGAGTTTAGACTGAATTAAAGCTTGTGAATGACTATTATGCATATGTTTCATTTTATTTTCAATATCCCACAGTCATTTTAAAAGACTGAGAAGCACAAAAATGCAACTATCAAATTAGCTTCATTTATTGTATTCAGTTTTCCTCAAACTCATTTGCTATTTTTTGATCCATTAAAGATTGAGAGAATTGACTTAGCTTAACTTGATTATGGGACCCTTACTTTATCTTTATAATGTATTAGATTTTCTATTTGTGTTGATATGGTGTTATTCAGCATAATCACTTCATGGCATCTATGAGAACAGTTGTTATCAACAGTGCCATTAGTGCTAAAATCACTTCCTACTGATGTCTGGCTGCAGCATCTGGCTCCTGTAAGACATCTTGCTTTGATTCCCAGCTTGTCCTTCTTACAACCCCTCAGCCACCTGAACTTAGTTCTTCCATTGCTTTTGTACTGTTCTTCTAACATGATGGGTTGAGTTATGTTCTTCCTCGCTGGATCATAAATCCCTTGAGGATAAAAGGGGCACTTTGTTTTCATTTGAGTTCTAATTCTTAACATCCTGTTCTTGAGAAGGAACCCAGAACATGTTTGTTGAATTGGATTTGAAAGAAAAATGGCAAAACTTTATGCACTTAGAATTAATCATTGTGTTCCAAGGAGAACGTGCTGCCTATGAAAAAAAAATCAGACAATAGAAATACAACTGAAGAACAAAACAGTAAACTCGAAGATGTACCCTCCTCTCTCATTGCCCTAAGCCACTCAGAACACAAGGCTGTTTTTGCAGCTGTGTAGTGGGAGGTCGCTCCTATGAGCAACTTCTCCATTTTATAAGGAATAAGACAGTCAGGAAGGCCTCTGTGGTCAGAAATCAACATCTGGAAAAGACATGAATGTTCTTGTTGGGTATATTGGCACACACTTGTAACAACAACACAGAATCCCAAGGCCAGAGCATCATGATTTCAAGGCTCTCTTGAGATAAACAGCAAGTTCCAGGACAGCCTGAGTTATGAGACCCTGTTTCAAAACAACAAAAAAAAATGTTAAAACAGTGTTTTCATTTTTGTGAGGGACACCAGAGCTCAAGAGAGTCTTTGGATGAAGGCAAAGATAAAGTTGGTTTGATGGGCAGCAATGGCTTCCGGGAACCCTGCACAGCTTCTGACCCGAGGATGCCTAAAGCAACCTGGACTGTAGCTTCAGTAGTTTCTTTTAGAAACATGTCTTGAATTCCTTCCCCAGCCTTAACCCCATGCCTCTCTTGTGTACCTCTGATGACCTTTTGCCGCCTGGTGAGCTGGGGAATGGGATGAGAGCTGACTGAACAGACATCAGCAGCAGATCCTGGAAATCCTCGATGCTTTGCTCCATCGGTCTCTGTGACCACTCTTCCCCCTCATGCCCTCCATACTTCTTGCCATTTCAAGCCTTTCTGAAATCATCTTGTTTTAACTCCTCTATGACACCTGGAATCTTACCCGAGGAAAATTGATAATGTGCTCTAATATGTAGACATTAGTGAAAATTTTTGCTAAAATATGCATTTAACTATTGGTCTGAAGCATCTTTAATAGAAAAGTCAAAATTGTATCCTCATCCCTTTGTTTTGCATTTGGTACCTAGTGTTTGGCATGTAGTAATCAACTGATACATTTGAATTTATTGGAACTGGAAGGCTAGATATATTAACAGACTGATATCTGGGGGGAAGGTGCTTCATTCTGGAGCATTGACCTTTATGTAAATGAGTCTAATGGTTCTGATATTCAGCACTTTACCCATTATGGTTGTATACCATCTAAAATACTGCCACCCATCTGTACTCATTTTTCGAAGAAGTAGTAAGTCTCTTGTGTACATGGATGATGTGAATTCTGGCTCTAGTAAATAGTGTGTCATCTGCAGGCTCTATGCTAGGATTTAGCAGCAGAGCCAATGTTAGAGTTTAGCTACAGAGTACGCTGGTGTGTTGGGGCCAAGGCATGTTACAAAGAGATTACATCAGGAAACAGATCTTATGTAAAGGTGGGGAGCATGAAAGGCCATTTCAGAGTATGGATATGATAGAGAGGTAGAGGAGATAGGGAGACAGACAGACAGACAGGAAGATGCTGAAAAAGCCTTCGACAAAATACAACATCCCTTCATGATAAAGGTCTTGGAGAGAGCAGGGATGCAAGTAACATACCTAAACATAATAAAGTCAATATATAGCAAGCCAACAGCCAAAATCAATCTAAATGGAGAGAAACACACAGTGATCACATTGAAATCAGGAACAAGACAAGGTTGTCCGCTCTCTCCATATCTATTCAATATAGCTCTTGAGGTTCTAGCTAGAGCAATATGACAACAAAGGGAAATCAAGAGGATTACAAATCAGCTGAGAAGAAGTAAAACTCTCACTATTTGCTGATGATATGACAGTTTACAAGTGACCCCAAAAATTCTACAAAGAAACTTCTACAACTCATAAATACTTTCAGTACTGTAGTAGGATATGAGATTAACTAAAAAAAAAATTAGTAGCCCTCCTTTGCACAGATGCTAAATGGGTTGAGAAAAATATGAGAGAAGCGTCATCCTTCACAACAGCTACAAATAGCATAAAATGTCTCAGAGTAATGCTAACCAAAGAAGTGGAAGACCTGTATGATAAGAACTTAAAATCTTTGAAGAAATAAATTGGGGAGGACACGAGAAAGTGTCCCATGCTCTTGGGTAGGTAGAATTAACATAGTAAAAATGACAACCTTACCAAAAGCAATCTACAGATTCAATGCAATGGCCAGCAAAATTCCAGCAAAATTCTTCTCAGAGCTTTAAAGAACAGTACTCACTTCATGTGGAAGGGTGAAAAACCCAGGATAGCCAAAACAATCCTGTACAATAAAGGAACTTCTGGAGGCATCACAATCCTTTACTTCAAACTCTATTACAGAGCTACAGTACTAATAACAGCCTGGTATTGGCATAAAATCAGACAGGAGGACTAATGGAACCTAATCAAAGACACAGATATCTATCCACACACTTACGAACACCTGATTTTTGACAAGGAAGCAAAAAATATAAAGTGAATAAAAGAAAGCATATTCAATAAATGGTGCTGGTGTAACTGGATATCAACATGTAGAAGAATGAAAATAGACCCA
>LOEQ01009701.1:30677-53800 GCA_001685075.1 Bramus lutescens
CAGCCTACAGAATGGGAAAAGATTTTCACTAACCCCACATGAGACAGAGGTCTGATCTCCAAAATATACAAAGAACTTAAGAAATTGGTCATCAAAAGGACAAATAATCCAGTAAAAAAATGGGGTACAGACCTAAACAGGGACCTCTCAACAGAGGAATCTAAAATGGCTGAAAGACACTTAAGGAAATACCCAGCATCCTTAGCCATCAGAGAAATGCAAATCAAAACAACTTTGAGATTCTGTCTTATACCTGTAAGAATGGCCAAGATCAAAAACACTTAATGACAATTTATGCTGGAGAGGTTGTGGGGTAAAGGGAACACTCCTGCATTGTTGGTGGGAGTACAAACTGGTCCAGTCCCTTTGGATGTCAGTGTGGCAATTTCTCAGAAAATTAAGAAACAACCTTCCTCCAGACCCAGTAATACCACTTTTGGGCATATACCCAAAGGATGCTCAATCATGCCACAAGGACATGTGCTCAACTATCTTCATAGCATTATTTGTCATAGCCAAAACCTGGAAACAACCTAAATGCCATTTGACTGAAGAATGGAAAAGGAAAATGTGGCACATTTACACAATGGAGATTCACACAGCAGAAAAAAAAATTACATCTTGAGATTTGCCGGCAAATGGATGAATCTAGAAAACATTATTGAGTGAGGTAACTCAGATCCAGAAAGACAAATATCATATGTACTCACTCGTAAGTGGCTTTTGGACATAAAGCAAAGAAAACCAGCCTACAATTCAGAATCCCAGAGAACCTAGAGAACAATGAGGACCCTAAGAGAGAGAAACATGAATCTAATTTACAGGGGAAGTAGAAAAAGGCAAGATCTCCTGAGTAAATTGGGAGCATGAGGACCATGGGGGAGGCTCGAGAGGGGGAGATAAAGGGAGGAGAGAAGAGAAAAAATAAAAAAAAAACGAAGAAATAAAAAAAAAGAGTGACCTGAAATGGGGGGGGGCAGGGACTTTTAAAGGGTCAGTGAGTAGTGGTGACACCGGCAGAGTGCCTGACTCCTAACACTTTGGAGGTCAATAAATAAGGAGTCTGGCTTCTGTTTTAATGTGATCATAGGCATGATTTGGTTAGGTTATAGTTTTTGACCCAATTTATTAACAACAGAATACAGTGATTAGCAACTCCAACACATTCAATATAACCAAGTTCCTATAATGTTTTTCTCCTAACAATTTTTATTTGTGTGACGCTTTGTGATTTGCAGTGTGTGCTGGAGATTAAAGGAGGTGACAGACCACCAATCAAAATTGCCCTGGAGTTTGTTCCAGGAACTTTTCTCTGCATTAAACACACCGATGATGGCTGAGCTATGTCCACGAACAAAAGAGAGCTCCCATGGGTCCAGAGCACAGTTTAAGGCCTCCAGGTTGAGCAGGGTATAGTCTTTGGTTTTCTGGGCACTGTGTCAAGAAGTGGTCAGAGCTGAAAGGAAGCATAAGAAATTTGCAACATGACATTGGTAGGTTCATGGGAACAAAACAATCTCTAAACATCCTCTGGGATGCGAGCTCCTGAGCCATCATAGTGACTGAAGCAAGGGGGAAGGCAGGCTTCAGGCACCTGGGCAAGAGGGCTGAAAGAGATGCCTTGAACTCCATGGTGGGGTTTTGGTGTCATGTTTGCTTTGGTAGATGGATCCCCACACACCAGTATAAGATCTTGTTATGGACTGGGTGATGCTGGGGCATATGGGGAGACAATGGAGATCGCCAACAGTAAGTATAGAAAAACAAATCATATTTAAAACAAATCAAACAGCTTTTCAAGCTGAGTTGGCCAGGGGCAATTCCAGGCAATTGGCTGCACTGGGAGCTCACAGAATAATAACTTAGCCTCTCCCTGTCAGCAGCGGCTCAGTCACTTTCCATGGTTTCTTAAATACATATTTAAGAATTTGTCACATTTTCTTTCTAGACAGCGTGCACCTTAAGATCAATGGCTTTCTCTTAAGTCCTCCCTCCTTCCTGAAGGGATCTGGGTCTGGGCAAACAGTAGGGGCTCACAAACTGTTCGAATTGGGGAGAGATCCATGTAAAAATGCTGTGACTTTGTAGTGTTTTTGCAAAGAGCACAGTGGGTATGTGCCTTGCTTGTGTGAAGGGAACTTGAAATGCCTTCCATTCGGAGAGGTCCTGGGAGCTTCTTCTAGTTCTTGAAGCTAATAACATTCTCTGCAAATACAACCTCAGTGCTCATGAATCCTTCCGGTCATAGATCCAGCCCCCACTACAGAGCAAGGAAAGTTGCAGGCCAGCAGCTGCCCTGGGCTTAAGGCTCATGAAGCATATTTTATTTCTCGTCTGGCCAGTGCAAGTAACCATTGTTCTCCCTGCTGCCTGGCTGCCTTATCCTCTTCCCTGTAGTCTGGTTTACTTTCTTGGACTAGCAACTGTGTACTCTAGCATGAGGAATCTGGCTGCCTTCACAACGGTAGGATCATTACCCCCTACACACACATACACACACACACACACACACGCAAACGGGCACGCAAGCACACTTTGTTTGATCTGTTATTTTCTGTGACTTCTATATCACTAAATAGCACTATTGTTACATTCCCTGGGCTATATTCAATTCTAAATGCGACTAACTTTGCCTCTGACGTTCTCTCCATTTGTTCTTGCTATTTTGATCTGCTCCTTTAGCTCACATCTGATCTTCAGAGGCTCTCTGGTTCACCTCTAGGGCCCCATCACTCTGCCTTAGTACTGCAGTGCCTGGGATTGAAGAAGCCTTTTTTCATGCTAAGGCTGGCCTCTCATTGCCACTCCCCATCAAGTCAACTCTTGACCATATGTTAATTTCATAAGCCAGCAATCACACAGTATTTATAGCCAATACTCGCTTTGAACTCACACAACATTGGACTCAAAGTCAAAATGCAGGCAAGTAAGGTAAGCAATTACAGAGTGATTGATTTTCATTACAATCTAGAACTACTTGGCTCTAAGCCTATTCTTTCTCTCTGTGATAACACCCTCTGTACCTCTGTATGATCACCACACTCTGCGCAACGCTCCTTCAGCTCCCATGTGCACCATGATTCTCCACGGACAGCTCTCTCGTTCAGAATGTCAAATGTAGTTGACTTAGACAAGAAGTCTAAATCTTCCACCTAGAGTGACATATTCACTCATGACTCTGTTGTCAGCGGTATGATTCTGTATGACAGTTTCCCCGAAGTTGCAACCCTGGCTCTTGCCTCTCAATCTATGTCTTTTTTAGAATCTGTCTTCCTACCTAACACTGGCTTTGCAGCTACCTAATCCTACTTCTGTCTCCTAGCATTGTTTCCTTCCTGGATGCTTATCAGGGTGCCAATGCTTCTCACATCTATGTCTTTATTTAGTGTCTACATCAAAATAACAATAAGTTATTGTTTATGGTCAAAGGGGGAACAAAATGTCCATCACTCATTGTATTCAGCATAGAATCGGGCACCTGAAAATAATAGACCCTCTTCCTGTCTAAGGCCCTGGGTATTCTTTTGGCCTATGAAGTGAGATGGAGCCTTAAGAATCAATTCATACCGAATGAACAAAGAGAGAAGGTGGAAAGTAGAAGATGACAGATTAAAGTGTTTATGTATCTAAAGACGGTTGTAACTAATAGCTTCAATCACAGCGTGCACAGTTGCCCCAGGATTCGCTTTGCACCTAGGAGAGTGTCCTCTGTGATGCATTTCCTCCATGCCCTTTTCCTGTCCCGGATACAACAGAAATTCTTTCCCTGAAAGGTTAAGGCTGCCTTAGTCTGTTTCTTGTTGCTATGACATATACCTCGGCCGGAGGATTGAAAGGAGGAAGTATTTCTTTTGGCTGATGATTTAGGAGGTTTCGACCTCTGGTTAACAGCATGCCTTGTTTATGAGTATCTACTAAGGCAGAAAATCTGGGCAGAAAGATGCAGTAGAGGAGATGCTCTTGTCACGGTGGCCAGGGAAGCAGTGAGAGGCAGAGAAAGGGTTGGAGCAAGATACTCAGTAAAGGCAACCCCCATAACTACCTTTCCCTACTTAGTCCCACACTTTAGTATATTTGCCTTCTCCCCCAAATAGTGCCAACAGCTGGGAAGATGATCCTGTGGGGGACATGTCACCTTCACCATACCAGAAGTGAACTTTTATTACCAAAAATGTTGGTTTTTAGTAGTCCTGCTTCTATTGAATTGTCATTGTCTTCTATTGAGTCTTATTTCTAGAAATTGCTACTTCAGGCAATCCTTTGCGTTCCAGACATATTTCCTGACTATTGCAGACATAACTACATTTCTGTTTTATTGATAGAAATATCCCAGTTCTTATCTGTTAATTGACATAAATCACCCCAGTTAGAAGAAAACTTCATTTTTTGCCAAGATACTCAATAGTTTGTTGAGGAGAACCCATAATTTACAACTTAATGGGGTTGTCAGTACTCTTTGAATTTTTTTTTTCCTTTGAAACAAGGGCTTGTACGGTCAGAGCTACCCAGGTCACAAGGACTGAAATTCTAAGAGCTTTGAATTACTTACGTGGTGACTCTCTTTATGGTACGGGAGGTGGTAAGGCAATGGAAGAAATAGCATGTACTGACTGCTGGAAAGTGTTCATAGCATCCCTAGGCAATGGTCCTAACTCACAGGACTGCCACCTAAATGAGGTTTTCTATGAGGTATTCTGTTATACTTTTAGGTCACCTGTGTCTAGATGGTGGAGTATGGGTTATGATCAAAGAGTTTCCTGGGAAACGTCAATTGGCAGACTTATGTTGCTGTTTTAAAGAGATTTTGACCAGAAATAATGCAGTAAAGGAATGGTAGGGTAGTGTTCGAAGAAAGATTTCAAATGGAGACAGCATGTGAATTTTGAGAGTACACATACACTCACAAAAAGACAGCTCTGACTCTCTCTGCTTTCCCAGACCCGGTCCTCCAGTCCTGCCCCTAACTCTGCAGCAGAGCACCAGCTGCAGCCCCTCCACGCACACATCTCCTGTGGATCCCACAGACTATTACTTCCTAACTGCCCCCTCCCACTTGTCGCTCTACCCCAGCCCCCACCTCCAGCAAGTACCTCCTGCCAACCTAAGAGCTACTCTTCCCAGAGAAATAAGTAGGATAAAGGTAAACCAACACCTCTCCTATTGCTACTGAGATCCAATCCCCCAGTCTCATTCCCTGCTTTATACTTGAAAACCTGCTATGGTTGCCTCTTCTTCTTTGGCCCCATCACCAAAGGATGATAAAGACTTTCGCCTCCAGCATTACTTTCCCCAACTCATCACAGCATTCCAGACTCCAATACCATCAGGCATTGCCTGTGAATACATCTGCTGAACAGGCCAGGAAAACAGGGAATACCCACCCATCACAGTCTCTGGAAATCCAGAGAGGAAAAGGAAACCAAAGAATAAAACACCCACCTAACAAAGATGAATACAGAAATCAAAATCTAGACCTACAATCATCCCAAATCTAGATGCCTAGATACCAGCAGAAAAACACAATTAAAAACAGTCAAAGAATTATCTCTTCACTAGAGCCCACCTATCCTACAAAATATTTCAACACAACTGAGTCACAAAAAGAATATATCAGCATTTATGAATATGATAAAGATATTTAAAGAGGAAATTATAAAACCATTTTTAAAGGAAAATAAAAGCAATTAAACGAAACAAATAAAACTGTTCAAGATATGAAATTGGAAGTAGAAACAATAAAGAAAACCTAAACTGAGGGAATTCTGTAAAAGAAAAATTTAGGAATGCTAACAGGGGACCTATAGAGTCAAGATTCACCAATAATATGCAAGAGAACAAAGAGAAAATCTCAGGCACTGAAGATACAATAGAAGAAACAGATAACATCAGTCAAAGAAAATGTTAAATCTAAAAAACTCCTGACACTAAACTCCTAAGGAATCTGGGACACCATAAAAAGACAAAACCTAAGAATAATAGATATAAAGAAAGGAAAAGAAACTAAGACTAAAGGCTTGGGAAATGTTTGCAACAAAATCATAGAAGAAAATGTCCCTAACCTAAAAAATGAGATGCCTATAAAGGTACAATAAGCACACAGAACACCAAATAGATTGGACCAGAAAAGAAAGCCCCCTTGGCACATGATAATCAAAACATTAAAAATACAGGACAAAGAAAGTATATTAAAGCAGCAAGACAAAAAAGACCAAGTAATCTCTCTCTCTCTCTCTTTCTCTCTCTCTCTCTCTCTCTCTCCCTCCCTACCTATTCTAATAGCTTTAATAGAATTACACCTGATAACTCAAAAGAGACTTTAGAAGCCAGAAGGGCCATGACAGATGTGCTGCACACTCTAAGAGACCACAGATGCCAGTCTCGATTACTATACCCAACAAAACTTTCAATCATCATAGTTGGAGAAAATAAGATATTCCATGATGAAGTCATATATATCTGCAATTCCAGCCCTAGAGAAGGAAAACTGCAATCTACAGTGGTTAACTACATCCAATAAAACACAATAAATAAATAATCTCACAACAGAAAAATCAAAAAAAGGGACACATACACCAGCATGACCATCACCACCACCACCAACAACAACAATACTACAACCACAAAGACTGCCACCACCACCACCACCAATAAAATAATAGGAATCAATAATCATTGGCCATTGATATATCTCAGTATCAATAGTCTCAACTTTCTATTTAAAAGACACAGATTAACAGAATGCATAAAATCATGATCCATTCTTCTGCTTCAATCCAAGAAATATATCTCAACACCAAGAACAGACATTACATCAAAGTAAAAGATTGGGAAAAGATAGTCTATTTAAATGGACCTAAGTAATAACCTTGTCACACCCAATTTAATATCTAACAAATTGCTTTCAAACCAAAACTAATCCAAAGAGATAGAGAAGGACACTGCATGAAATATCTAGGGGAAAATCTACCAAGATGACATTTCTATTCTTCACATCTATGCCCCAAACATAAGAGCACTCAAGTTTGTAAAAGAAACACTACCATAGCATAAATTGCATATTGACTCTCAAACACTGAAATTGGGAGACTTCAATACTGCACTCTCACCAATGAAAAGTTAATCCAGACAAAAACTCAAAAAAGAAATACTGGATAAAACAGAGGTTATAAAGCAAATAAACCTAACAGAATTTACAGGACATTTCCAATAAACACAGAACGGTATACCTTCTCTTTTGCAGTTCATGGAACTTTTTTCCAAAAATGCCTACATACAATTTCACAAAGCACGTATCAACAGGTACAAGAAAATTGAAATTACTTCCTACATCCTATCAGATCACCATGGATTAAAGTTGGATATCAGAAACAATAGAAAGCTTGCAAACTCATAACTTTCTTCTGAGTGAAAAAATATGGATCAAGACAAATAAAGAAATTTAAGACTTTTTAGAACTCAATGAAAATGAATATACAGCCTACTCAAATATATGGGACAATATTGAAGACAGGTCTAAAAGGAAATCCGAAGAATCATAAGAATATTATGTAAAAACATGTACTGCATCAAATTGGAAAATCTAATAGAAATGGATAAGTTTATTGATAGATACCACTTACCAAAGTTAATTCAAGAAGAGATAAAGAAGTTAAATAGACAGATAACCCTAGTGAAATAGAAGCAATCATTAAAAAACTCCCAATCAAAACGAGCCCAGGGCCAGATGGGCCATAGTACAGAATTCTACCAGACTTTCAAAGAAGAATAAATGTCTATACTTTACAAATTATCCTACAAAATAGAAACAGAAGGAACAATACTCAACTCACTTTATGAGTTACCCTGATAGTCAAACCATATGAAGACTCAACAAAGAAATATAATTACAGACCTATTTCCTTTATGAACTTAATAAAGATGCTTAATAAAATACTTGCAAACTGAACCCAAGGACACATCAAAAATATCATGTACCATGATCAAGTAGGCTTCATTCTGTAGATGTAAGGTTGGTTCAATACATTAATATCAGCAAATGTCATCCATCACATAAACTAAAAGGAAAACAGAAACCACATGATCCTATGATTAGAAGGAGAAAAGGCTTTGACAAAATGTGGCATCCACTCATGATGAAAGTCCTAGAGAGATTAGGGATACAAAGGACATACCTAACATAAAAAGACAGTTTACAATAAGCCTATAGCCAACATTGACCTAAATGAAGAGAAACTCAAAGCAGTTCCACTAAAATCAGGAACAAGACAGGATTATCCACTCTTTCCTTATCTATTCAGTATAGTCCCTGATGTTTTAGGTAGACCAATAAGACAACTGAAAGAGGTCTAGGCTACAGTTTTGAAAGGAAAAAGTCAGGATATTGTTATTTGTAGGTGGTATGATATTATACACATATGACCCTAAAATTTCACCAGGGCAGGTGGCAAAGATCACTAATACAAGTGACAGCTTATGCTGGAGAGGATGTGGATCAAGGGGAACAATCTTTCATTGCTGATGGGAGTTCAAATTTGTACAGCCATGATGTAAGAGGGTCATCTGTCTATGTGTTACTTTCATTGGTTAATAAAGANATCAAGATGTAAGAGTTAGCCAAGAAGAGGCTGGATATAATGGGCCAGGCAGTGTTTAAATGAATACACTTTGTGTGTTGTTATTTTGTGCTATAAGCTAGCCGTGAGGGAGCCGGGCGGGACAAAAAGTAGGCCTTCTCTCCCCTATCACTGCAATTGGGGCTCCAACGTGATGGACTAAATCCACTTAAAAACCTGAGAGGGCTTAAAAAGGAGAGAGAGAGAATTTAACACAGATTTTTGCTGTTTGTGGGTGGCATGCCGCAGAGAGAATTTCCTGACTCAGCAGGAAAAAAAGCTGTGCCATTTAAAAACGTGGCTTCCTGGGCCCTGCTGCTGGTGCAAACTCTGGCTATGGTGCAGGACGAAAAGCAGGCCTGCTCTCCCCTATCACTACACAGCCACTTTGAAAAAGATATGGCAATTCCTTGGAGAGTTGAGAATCCATCTACTTCAAGATCCATCTGTACCACTTGTGGGCACATGCCCAAAGGATACTCCATTCTACCACCAGGACACTTGCTCAAATATATTCACTGTAGCTTTCAGAATAGCTAGAAATTAAAAACAACCAAGATGTCTCCCAGCTGAAGAATGGATAAACAATTTGTGGTACATTTACACGTTGGAGTATTAGTTAGCTATTTAAAAAAATGACATCATGAACTTTGCAGACAAATGGATGGAACTAGAAAACTCATTCTGAGTGAGGTAAGAAAAAGCTAAAAAGATAAATATGGTATGTAATCACTTATAAGGGAATATTAGCTGTTAAGTAAATAATGATCAAGATACACTTAGTAGATCTAGAGAGGTTGGGTAAAGAGGAGGCCTCTAGGAGCTACATATGGGAGAGAGAAATAAAATAGATTTTAAGGGTAGACTGGGGGCACATGATATTGGAAGTGGAGAATCAGGTAGTGGGGAGATTAGGTGGAATCTTATTGGTCAGGAAGGCTATGAATTCACACTTGGAAATTTGTGTTTGTTTTAAGCCTGATTTAGGTTAAATACAATCAAGCAGATGAATCAGAGATTGATTGTTTATTGGCCAAAACCATGCTCGTGTTTGTTACAAAAACTTGAGTTTTGGTTGATAATGTTTCCTAATTTGTAGTGCCTTCTTTTGCTACCTGGTTTTGTTGTTTAGTTATATAGCTGCAAACCTTGGCCAGGTGGATGACATATTTGGTAGTAATCTGGAAATTTAATGTACATGCCTATAAAGGACACTGTGTTGAAGTAAAAAGATTAGAACAAAATGAAAAGGATCAAGGACCAGTAAAGACTTTGAAAATATGGAGTCTGCAAAGACAATGAAGACGAATCTATTAATATTAAAGACAAAAAAGGGAGACAATAATTCCTACATTTTTATTTAAAAACATAACAAATGGCTCCAATTCGGCAGAGCCTGGACATAATTCAATGCCAATGAGCAGCAATATTTTTTTTTATTCCAAGGTCCCAATATCCCTTCCAAATATCATTCTCCAAGGCAGCATAGACGTTATCATTAGAAGAAAGAGACTAAAACACAGGGAACAAAGAGGGCATTTATCCAGGTCTGACCTAGGAAGGAAAATGGTTGAGACTTTTTAGATAAATAGTGTAGCATGAATAATAACCCAGAGACAGATATTGGGCTTCAAGCTGAAGATCAGAAAAGCGAAACATCCAAGCCACTAGAGAAGTCTTACCTCTACCAAAGCTGGGTTACTGCAGACTGAGCCCTGAGCCTCTGTCTCCTCCTGTCTTATATTCTCCTTTAGTGCTGGGATTGAAGGTGGTGGCTCCCTAGTACTGGAATTAAAGGTGTGCAACACCACTGCCTGGCCTCTAGTAGCTTAGTTTTACCCTCTGGTCTTTAGGCAAGCCATATTTATTAAAACATAAATAAAATATAACTATAAAATAGACTGGGGGACTATCTGGGAAGGTATGAATTATATAGGCTATAAAGGCTACATTGGCTGAGAAGACATAGAGGGCAGCCTTTCTGACACACTGGACATTCATAGCATACAAAATAATGCCAAGTGATCAGCAAAGATTTTATAAGTGGGACTTACAAAGACAGTAATGTATTGGCTTGACTCTCAATTAAGTCAGGATTTTCACACCTGCTATTCTGCTAGGAAGAAAAATGGACCCTCAAAAATGTCCATGGACAAATTCCCCAAGTTGTGATGAATATATTCTGTTACATAGAAAGTATAATTTTGCATGTGTTGCTGAATTAATGATTTTGAAATGGAAACTTCACCATGGACTATCTCAGTGGGCCCATTCTAACCATAAGCCTCTTTACCAGTAAGAGGCAGAAATGTCTCAGTAGGAAATGGATTAGATATGCTTCTATGCTGGCCTTCTAGATAGAGAGACCATGAACCCAGGGATACAATTTGCATTTAAAACCTGGAAAAGACACTAAATGGGATTCTCCTCTAGGCATCCTGAAGACCCAGACTGGATGACACTGTCTTTAGCCCAATAAAACTCACCTAGGACTTCCAACTTATACTAGAATAAAAAAATAGTTGACCTGACTTTAAGTCATTAAGTTTATTTTTACAATAATTTAAATTTTTACAATAGTAATCGGAATGGCCTCGTATAGCCAGGCATTATGAAACTGGTAAAAGAGCCCAAATTCTCTTACAAAACTAGCAATGTTCACTTTTTAATACTGGTTTGTTCAACAAGCCTGCATGAACCACTCTAAACTGAGCACAGTTTACATTCAAAATAATATTTCATCTATTCATGGGATTATAAGTTTATAAATTGTATTATAGGAAATTATTATAATTGAATGTATAGCTCATGTAATGGAGAGATTTCTACTTATCTGGACTTCATTTATTTGTCATTAACTAATCAAGTAATTAAGTGTTTTGGATGAGCCCAACATTGTTGTAATTACTGAGCAGTCTTCAGTAGAATAACCAAGAGATCTATTTTTACTAGCATATAAAAATATATTCTAGTGGTTGGTGGTGGCACATGCCTTTAATTACAGCACTTGGGAGGCAGAGGCCAGAGGATCTCAGAATTCAAGACCAGCCTGGTCTACAGAGTGAGTAAGGACAGCCATGACTACACAGAGAAATCTTGTCTCAAAAATAACAACAAATATGTTGTATTATTATGTGTTAAACTTTTGTTTTTTGTTGTTTGTCTGCCACACTTTCTCAATCCTCCCCTCCCATGAACCCTCTCAGCTCCTATAGACTTTTTCCATTTTCATGTCACCTATGACCTTTGTCCTACTTCCCTTTTCTTGATGGCCCCTCTTTCCTCTCATTGTCTCCTATCTAGTGTCATAATCTGTATCATCTCTTGGAACCTGCACTTATATAAATACAAGCAGAAACATTAAGTTAGGATCCACATATGAGAGAGAATAGGAATGCTTTTTCCTTTTGAGACTAGGTCACCTCAACTAACACAGTACTTTTCAATTCTATCCATTTTCATACATGTTCCTTAACTTCGTTTTTATTACTAGTTGAGTAAAATTCTATTGTGCTTATTTGCCACTTTTTCACTATCTGTTCTTATGTGTGAATAGTCCAGCAAGAAACATGGATGTGCAAGGATCTCTGTAGTGAGATGTAGAGTCTTTTGGGAATATGACAGGGGTGGTATGTCTGGGTTCTATGATAGTTTCATCTTAATTTTTGAGCCACCTCCATACTGAATTCCATAGGAGTTGTTCTAGTTTATATTCCCAGTGAAGGGCTCTCTAATAGGCTCAAACATGGCAAACACGGCACCAACATGGCCCTTTACCATTCTCTCTAAAAACCATTAAATTACATTCCCAGGTCTAGCCCTCAATGTACATTCCCCTATTTGGTCATTGACTCATTCCTGAGACAAAACACAAAGGTCCAACAATCAAAATTTATTTTTTGTCTAACCAGGATTTACCAACTTCTCCTTGCACAGATCCCCCCCCCCAAACCTCACCCCAGAAAAACAACACTTGCTGCTGCTGCTGCTAGCTATTCTGGGGTAATAAATCACCTTGTTCTGAGAAGTTGGTGTCTGGGTGTGTCCTGTACTGACTCCGAGGGGCCACCCTCCCTTATGCCCATCAAGAGTTGAAAAGAGTTACTTTGAAAGAATCTTCATTCTAGATTAAAAAAAAAATACTGCCTGGTAGCGATAATAGTCTTATCATCATACAAAGGACCAGAAATCACACCAGTTTTCCTACAGAGAATACTGTCTAAGTATATGTCTAAATAAAAATAAGAATCCAACAATAAGATAAAACATTCTAAGTAGGGAGAACAGCCGGTGATTCTGGAAACTGTTTCATCATATTATAGAGTACAGTGTGCTGAGATAGACATGAATGCAAATTTAGGCTTTGTTTCAAATTGGATATAATAGGTAAAGCAAGTTATGCATCTGAGACTCAGCAGTGTGTATCTAAAATGAGGTAAGTGAATCCTCCACTGAATCACAGTAAAAGGGATTAGTTTTATTTATTTTATCTTATTAATAATAATTAATCAAATTTATTAATATTAATAATATTTGTGGAAATATTTAGTATACTGGAGAGCCCAACACACTTTAATCTCTTCCTTTTAAGGAAATGATACACAATGCTTGCTTGTTTATTCTGAAGGCCACCTTCCTAGAAGGTTACAGGAAATTGCAGTCAGAAGTCCCTCAGGAGCTTTAACTATCTAGTTTTTATCAACTTGACACAAATTAAAGTCATCTGGGAAAGAGGGAACCTCAAATGAGGCATTGCCTCCATCAGATTGAACTTGGGGAACGCTTGTGGATCATTTTCTTGATTAATGATTGACATGGGAGGGTCCAGCCAGCAACCATCTCTCGGCAGGTGGTCCTCGGTTGCCCATGAAAGCAAGCTAAAATTGATGCTTCTTCACAGCCTCTGCTTCAGTCCTTGCCTCAGGGTTCTTGCCTTGAGCTCCCACTTTTCCTTCCCTCCCTGGTGCACTGTGCCCTGAAAGTGTCAGTCAAGCCAACCATTTCCTCTTCTAAGTTGATTTTGTCTTGGCATTTTATCATAGTAACATAAAAACAAACTAGAACAAGGAGACTCACAAGCTATTTGCATTGAGAGAAGAGATTGAGTGTTGGGATCAGGGGATAGTGTTAGGGATCACATCTCCACATAGGAACAAGGCCTTTGAGACAAAGACAGTCAACACAGAATAATGGGTTATTCTGCACAGGTGGTTAGCATTACCAAGGAAAGACAGCATAATTTTGACACTATCCAACTCTAATTTCCCAGTCTAAGAACACTGTCTTCCTTTGGTTATTTTCCCAAGCCAGCTAATTAAAAGTGTCTTCTCCCTATGAGAAAGCGTGATTGACAACCACCATCTCTTAAACCTACAGCTGTTAAACAATGTGTTTCTTTTATCCTAACATTTGCACTTAAAATGGATGGCCTGTCACCACTCGGTGAAATTATCTGAGCACAGCCTTGTCCATGGTGTGATGCTTTCCTAAGCCCCTCTGGGACAGGAGTATCAAGCCCTCCCTGGTGCGCTTGCTGGGTCAGCCACAGCAGAACCCAGAATAATTGCTTAATACAGTGCCATCACTATGTTGCATGTAGGCAAAGTCACCAAGTTTTCCCTGGGAAACTAGCAGCTTTTTATAAGAGTTTTGCCCAGAGCAGCTCTCCAGAAGGGACAGAGATGTCCCAACTCCACAGAGGAAAGAGGATTACAAATAAATATCTGTCTCATGCCAATTCCTTCATGGAAGATTATACAGAATGCAAAATTCAGCTAAAATGCTTTATTTCATTAAAGTTTACATTTCATTATCAAACAATCCTTGTCTGATCCGTGTGATCTTTATTCCATTCACCTTTCTCCCTGAAACTGGTCATCTTGGAGCCAGACGACTATTCAAGGGCAAGTCCTTGACTTTCTATCGATTGACCTCCTCTTGGACAATATGATAAACAGACTATCATTTTCTTGTCACTCCTTTGCTACTCTTTATTCATCTGCATTTATAGATACTTGATGCTGCCTGCCCCTTTGATATGTCAGTCTCCCGAGAGCCATTCTGAGTTTCTTTCATTCTCTTTTAGCATTTTCTCCTGGCAGCTCAGCCACACCCGCAGAACCAGATGCTAACCGAATGTTGAACACTCCTCGTGCCCCGAACATTAATGCTTTCTCCAAATTCGCATATCTATGGGTTACAGACAGGTGAGCGCTGCCTTTGTTCTCTTCATGCTCACAGTACCTAAAGGACATTCTGCATTCTCTGGTCACTTTGCAACCTTAGCAGACTTACCCAGCTAATTATAATGGATCTAGAGCCACAGTATCTAAATCTCCAACTTATTTCCAAACACCTTAGTCGGTGTTAGGTTTGAATTAACACAAATTCTGATCCCAGGATAAGGCAAAACACCTGTAGCTCCCTGATTAACAAACTGGCATCCCTTAAGCTCGTGAGGTGTTAAGTTTATCTGCAGTCAGATTTCCAGTTTGTTAAATTTTAGATTTTGCGGAGATGGTTTTCAAATTTAAAAGTTACTGAGATTCTCATGAATTCAGTTCATCTGCTACTGAAATAATATATAATTTTTGATTACTTCCTCTTTGTAAAAATATTTCTAGCTCTGTAGCATGTTGTTAAGAGAAGCCATATATTTCTCTCTCCCTCTCTTTCTCCCTCTCCTCATATGTGTATATGTCTCTTGGGGTGTGATGTATACATGTATGTGCAGTTTCTCTCACCCATGTGTGCATATATGGAAGTCTCATGTCTACACCGATTGTCCTCTTTTATATTTCATTTTGCCTTTGAAGACCACTGAAGATTTCAGTGAGCCCAGAAATCACTGGCTATTCAGTGAATACCCTGAGATTTGTCCCACCAATTCTGGTATTTCAGGCATATTCTTCAGCTGGCTTTTATGTAGGTACTGGGGATCCAAACCCAGGTTCTCATGTTATGCAGCGAACACTTTAGCCAATGATCCACCTCTTCACCCCCTCTGTCTCATTATTAAAAGTGTACTTCATTGACTCCTGTGTATTTTTATTTAATGAAGTGTACTGGCTAATTTTATGTCAACTTGACGCAAGCTGGAGTTATCTAACAGGAGGGATTCTCAACCACAAAACTGACTCCATAAGATCTGACTGTAGGGAATTTTCTTATTTAATGATTAGTGAGAAGAGAACTCAGCCTATTGTGTATGGTGATACCCCTAGACTGAGAAGGCCATGATGAGCAAGCCAGTAAGCAGCACCTCTCCATGACCTCTGCATCAGGTTTCTGCCCTGCTTGACTTCCTGTCCTGACTTCCTTCAATGATAGATTAAAATGTGAAAGTGTAAGCCAAAGAAACTCATTCATACCCAATTGCTTTTGGTTGTGGTGTTTCATCACAGCAATAGAAACCCTCATTCATGAGCTTTGTGAAAGTTGATTGTAGTTGGGAATGGGGAAATGAAAATGGATTTTAGCTACAATGAAAAATAAAAAACAACCTTTATTTTCATTTTTTTGAAATTCTTATACAAATAAGAAGTCACATTCCATTTCCCCCCTTATTCTCTCTTCTAAGGACTACTATAGTTCTTGGAAATGTCCCAGAGGTGGCCAGTGAGAACTCTGAAAGATAGAATGATGTGGAATATTTGTTTACATTGTGTGAGTTTATTTATTGTGAATGGTTTAATAAAGAAGCTGACAGGCCAATAGCTGAGTAAGGTTAGGCAGGAGAGTCAAACTTAGAATTCTGGGAAAGAAAAGGGCAGAATCTGGGACTAGTGAGCAGATACAAAGAGAAGCAAGATTGGCATGCTGTATGGAGAAAAGTTATCAAGTCACATGGCAAAACATAGATAAGAACTACTGGTTCATTTAGAATGCAAGAGTTAGCTAGTAACAAGCCTGAGCTATTGGTCAAGAATTTCTATCAATATTAAGCCTCTGTATGATGGCTTAGGAGTGGCTTGCAGGATAAAAACTTTCACCTACAGAATGAAAAAGACATTACATATCAGTTAGCTGCCCTATAATTCAGTGGTTCTCAACTTATGGGTCATAACCCCTTGGGTCAGATATTTACATTATGATTTATAACAGTGGCAAAATTACAGTTATAAAGTAGCAACAAATTATTTTATGGTGTGGGGGGTGGTCACCCCCAACATGAGGAACTATATTAAAGGGTCTCAACACTATGAAGGTTGAGAACCACTGCAATAATTGGAGGAGCAATGTATCTCAAGTCTTTCTATTCTACCGAACAGTAAAGAACAACTTAGGCCAAATATTTTCCAAATTCCTAAAGTTACAGGACAAAACATCCCGGCAAGAACAGTGTTTCTTTGCCAGGTTGGATGGTGGTCCCTCTGACGTGACATGAGTGAGCTAGCATTGACTGCCAACTACTGGCTTCGCTGTTGTGTGCTAAGGAGACCTTGACACACAGCAGTGGAGTAGCGAGTAATTAGCAGACTTTACAAACTCATGCTATGTGCTCTGACAGCTTCATTCACACGTCTCTGAAACAAAGCAGTAAAGTGGTAAAGACGTCAAACCAAACATTGTGTCATCTCTCTTCACTAAAGGCTATATATGTAAATAGATGTGTGAGGATACTGTTTCACTAAATACAAAGTTTTTTGTTAGTTACTTTAGTACGATTATGACAGAATACATGGTAGAAATTATTTATGGGAGGACATAGTAATTTCAATTCATGACTATACATGCTTTTAGTGCCTTGTGGGGTTGAGGGGTCAGGCATAGCAGAGTTCACAGTGGCAGAGGCATACAGTAGAGGCTTCAAACATCATGGTGGACAAGGAAACAGATTAAAAACTGAAAACAGGTTTCTGGCTATGTCTTTTAAAGTTCCCTTCCCTAGTGGCTTACTTTGGTCAAAATACAAACTTTGGGGAATATGTCAATTCAAATCATAACAGTGTTCATTACAAAAGAATCTTTCACATATTCAAGTAAGGTAAGAAACTCATAGTGGCAGTGTGTTCTTCCTTTAGCCATCTTCTAACTACATCAGCAGCCCATGAACAAAGTGGTAAGAGTGGCAAAGCAAACAGGCTTCCTCTCACCAACATTCCTATTATGTCTCTGAGCGCTAAGTATCCACCCTTGCAAAATCATGTGACACTGAGTCCCAGATCTAGCAGTTTTCAGCAAGTGACAGCAATCCATTGCAAATGACTTTGTTTTACTTAATATTTTTCAGTTTACTAATTTCATTCTGTTGAATAATTTTTTCCTTTTATTGAAGATAGATTCTTCCTTCATACAATATATGCTGATGCAGTTTCATTCCCTGTACTCTTACCAGTTTCTCTCAACTTCCCCTTCTCTCCAGATCCACTTCCTTTCTGTCCATCATTAGAAAAGAACAGGCTTCTAAGAGGTAACCAAATATGGTGAAATAAAATATAGTAAGATTAAGCAAAATCTATTATATTGAAGTTGAACATAGCAACCCAATAGGAGGAAAAGGGACCCAAGAGAGGGAAAAAGAGTCAGAGACCCACTTGTTCTCACAGTCAGGAGTCCCATAAAAACACTAAGCTAATGAATATAACATATATATATATATACACACACATATATATATGTATATATATGTAGAGAATCTGGTGCACACCCATGTAGATTCTGTGCTTGCTGCTTCAGTCTCTGTGAACTCATATGCACCTTGCTTAGTTGATTCAGAGGGCCTTGTTCTCCTGGTGTTCTCTATCCCTTTTGGCTCTTGCAATCTTTCTACCTCCTGTTCTGGGGAATTCCCTTAGCTCTGTGCAAAGGCTTTGATGAGACTTCCAATTTACATTCTTTCTCTCCACATAATATCTGGCCGTGAGGCTCTGCATCTATTCCCATCTGCTGCTGGTAGGAGTCTCTCTGATGATAACTGGATAGGCACTGATCTATGAGTATAGCAGAATATCATAAGGAATCAAGTTATTGACATATATATATTTCTTAAGCAAATCTGTTTTGGTTTTATTTTAGGTTTCTGGGTGATCTAGCCCAGTGGTTCTCAACCTGTGGTTTGTATTGTAACTCATTTGGTAGTTGAATGGACCTTTTACAGGGGTCTCTTAAGACTATCAGAAAATACAGATGTTAACAATGAAAAATTACAGTTATGAAGTAGCAAAGAAAATAATTTTATGTTTGGGGGCTCACCACAACATGAAGAACTGTATTGATAGGTTCCAACATTAGGAAGGTTAAGAACCACTAACCTAGTTTCTGGTTCTTGGTCACCCAAGCAGTGTCAGGTATGGATTCCTTCTAGTGGAGAGGATCTTAGGTCCCATGAGTTTCTCCCACAAGTTCTATGCTACCATTGCCCTAGCATATTTTCCAAACAGGACAGATTGTAGGTCAAAGATTTCATGGCTGGACTGGGATCCACGTTTCTCTTTTGGTAGCTTGCAAACTGCTTTCCCAGACCAAAGAAACTAGAACTTAAGAGAACCAAAGAAACTAGAATTAATCACCAGCTAGATCTCCCCATGTTCAAATAGTTGTGTGTGCGTTGTCCTTGGCAATGGTGCCTCGGTATCAGTTTGTAGAAAGCAAACATCTCATTATATATTGAGAAAGATTTTTTAACAAGATCCAACACACCTCATGATAAAAGTCTTAGAGAGTTCAGAGATAGAGGAACATATCTACACATAATAAAGGCAATATACAGCAAGCCAACAGCCGACATCAAACTAAATGGAGAGAAACTCAATGAAATCCTTCTGAAATCGGGAACAAGACTAGGTTGTCCACTGTCTCCATATCTACTCAATATAGTACTTGAGGTTCTAGCTAGATCTATAAGACAGCAAAAGGAGATCAAGGAAATACAAATAGGAAAAGAAGTCAAATTCTCACTATTTGCTGATGATATGATAGTTTACATAAGTGACCCCAAAAATTCTACCAAGGAACTTCTATAACTCATAAACACCTTCAGTAATGTAGCAGGATACAAGATTAACTCAAAAAAATTCAGTAGCCCTCCTTTACACAAATGATACATGGTCTGAGAAAGAAATCAGAGAAATATCAGGCTTCATAATAGCCGCAAACAATATAAAATATCTTGGGGTAACTCTAACCATAACCTGTATGATAACAGCATAAAATATCTTGGGGTAACTCTAACCATAACCTGTATGATAACAACTTTAAATCTTTGAAGAGAGAAATTGAAGAAGACACCAGAAAATGGAAAGATCTCCCATGCTCTTGGGTAGCATTAACATAGTAAAAATGACAATCTTACTAAAATTAACTTACAGATTCAATGCAATGCCCATAAAAATTCCAACAAAATTCTTATCAGACCTCAAAAGAACAATACTCAGCTTTATATGGAAAAGCAAAACACTCAGGATAACTAAAATAATCCTGTATAATGAAGGAACTTCTGGAGGCATCACAGTCCCCGACTTCAAACTCTACTGCAGAGCTACAGTACTGAAAACAGGCATAAAATCAGGCAGGAGGACCAATGGAACCAAATCAAAGACCTGGATATCAATCCACACACCTACAAACATCTGATTTTTTACATAGAAGCTAGAAATACAAAATGGAAAAAAGAAAGCATATTTAACAAATGGTGCTAGTATAACTGGATATCAGCAAGTAGAAGAATGAAAATAAATCAGTTATCTATTGCCATGCGTAAAACACAAGTCCAAATGAACCGAAGACCTCAACACAAAACCAACCACACTGAATCTCATAGAAGAGAAAGTGGGAAGTACACTTAAACACATTGGTAGAGGAGACTACTTGCTAAATATAACCCCAGTAGCACAAACACTGAGAGCAACAATTAATAAAATGGGACAAAGAAGCTTCTGTAAAGCAAAGGACATGGTCAACAAACCAAATTGGCGGCCTACAGAATGGGAAAAGATCTTCACTAACTCCACGTCAGACAGAGGTCTGATCTCCAAAATATTCAAAGAACTCAAGAAATTGGACATCAAAAGAACAAATAATCCAATAAAAATGGGGTGCAGACCTAACCAGCAAATTCTCAATAGATGAAATCTAAAATGGCTGAAATCTAAAAACTTAAAGAGATGCTCAACATCCTTAGCTTTTAAAGAAATGCAAATCAAAACATCTCTGAGATTCTTACACCTGTCAGAATGGCCAATATCAAAAACACTGATAACAACTCATACTGGAGAGGATGTGGGGTAAGTGGAACACTCCTACATTGCTGGTGAGAGTGCAAACTTGTATAGCCACTTTGAAAATACTGGTAAACTGAGTCCAAGAACACATCAAAAATATCAGCCACCATGATTAAGAGGGCTTCATCTTGGAGATAGAGAGATGGTTCAGCACATGAAAACCTGTCAATATAATCTACCATATAAAAGAACTGAAAGTGCTGGGCGGTGGTGGTGCATGCCTTTAATCCCAGCACTCAGGAGGCAGAGGCANTCCTTTACACAAATGATACATGGTCTGAGAAAGAAATCAGAGAAATATCAGGCTTCATAATAGCCGCAAACAATATAAAATATCTTGGGGTAACTCTAACCATAACCTGTATGATAACAGCATAAAATATCTTGGGGTAACTCTAACCATAACCTGTATGATAACAACTTTAAATCTTTGAAGAGAGAAATTGAAGAAGACACCAGAAAATGGAAAGATCTCCCATGCTCTTGGGTAGCATTAACATAGTAAAAATGACAATCTTACTAAAATTAACTTACAGATTCAATGCAATGCCCATAAAAATTCCAACAAAATTCTTATCAGACCTCAAAAGAACAATACTCAGCTTTATATGGAAAAGCAAAACACTCAGGATAACTAAAATAATCCTGTATAATGAAGGAACTTCTGGAGGCATCACAGTCCCCGACTTCAAACTCTACTGCAGAGCTACAGTACTGAAAACAGGCATAAAATCAGGCAGGAGGACCAATGGAACCAAATCAAAGACCTGGATATCAATCCACACACCTACAAACATCTGATTTTTTACATAGAAGCTAGAAATACAAAATGGAAAAAAGAAAGCATATTTAACAAATGGTGCTAGTATAACTGGATATCAGCAAGTAGAAGAATGAAAATAAATCAGTTATCTATTGCCATGCGTAAAACACAAGTCCAAATGAACCGAAGACCTCAACACAAAACCAACCACACTGAATCTCATAGAAGAGAAAGTGGGAAGTACACTTAAACACATTGGTAGAGGAGACTACTTGCTAAATATAACCCCAGTAGCACAAACACTGAGAGCAACAATTAATAAAATGGGACAAAGAAGCTTCTGTAAAGCAAAGGACATGGTCAACAAACCAAATTGGCGGCCTACAGAATGGGAAAAGATCTTCACTAACTCCACGTCAGACAGAGGTCTGATCTCCAAAATATTCAAAGAACTCAAGAAATTGGACATCAAAAGAACAAATAATCCAATAAAAATGGGGTGCAGACCTAACCAGCAAATTCTCAATAGATGAAATCTAAAATGGCTGAAATCTAAAAACTTAAAGAGATGCTCAACATCCTTAGCTTTTAAAGAAATGCAAATCAAAACATCTCTGAGATTCTTACACCTGTCAGAATGGCCAATATCAAAAACACTGATAACAACTCATACTGGAGAGGATGTGGGGTAAGTGGAACACTCCTACATTGCTGGTGAGAGTGCAAACTTGTATAGCCACTTTGAAAATACTGGTAAACTGAGTCCAAGAACACATCAAAAATATCAGCCACCATGATTAAGAGGGCTTCATCTTGGAGATAGAGAGATGGTTCAGCACATGAAAACCTGTCAATATAATCTACCATATAAAAGAACTGAAAGTGCTGGGCGGTGGTGGTGCATGCCTTTAATCCCAGCACTCAGGAGGCAGAGGCAGGTGGATCTCTGTGAGTTCAAGGCCAGCCTTGTCTACAAGAGGTAGTTCCTGGAAGGCTCTAAAATTACAGCGAAACCCTATCTTGAAAAACCACAAAAAAAGAACTGAAATAAAAACACCACATGAACATTTCATTAGATTCTGAAAAATACTTTGACAAGATCCAATGCACCTCATGATAAAAGTCTTTGAGAGATCAGGCATACAAGGTACATAAAAAAAAATGAGAAAAACAATGTACCGCAATCTGACATCCAACGTCAAACTAACTGGAGAGAGACTCAAAGGAATTCCAGTAAAATTAGGAACAAGACAAGGCTGTCCACTCTCTCCATATCTATTAAATATAGTACTTTGAAGTTTTAGCTAGAGCAATGAGACAATTTTTTCTTTTTTTAACATTTTTTTAAATTGAGCTCTACATTTTTCCCTGCTCCCCTCCCTTTCAATCCTCCCCCAATGTCCCCATGATCCCTATTTACTCAGGAGATCTTGTCTTTTTCTACTTTCTACCTCCTATGTAGATTAGATTTATGTAAGTCCCTCTTAGTGTCTGAATTGTTGTCTAAATTCTCTGGGATTATGGTTT
>LOEQ01009703.1:65219-78168 GCA_001685075.1 Bramus lutescens
TAAATAAATAAATAAATAAATAAATAAATAAATAACAGAAAAGAGAGTCAGGCCGTGATGTCTCATGACTTTAATCCCAGTACAGGGAAGGTGGAGACAGGAAGGAATATGGCTGGGTGGAGAGAGGTTTATAAGGCGGGAGGACACAGGAGCATTCTGTCTGAGGATTTGTGAAGACAGGATTACCCCCTTTGGTCAAGGATTCAGTAGAGGTAAAAAGTCACTTTAGTGGCTCACTCCTTACTTGTCTGATCTGTCAGTATTTACCCTGATATCTGACTGCGGATTTTTATTATTAGGATCAATTAGAATTCATGCTACAGTTGCTCTATTTAGGGCTGAGGACTCTGCAGTCACTTACTTTCTACAGCTCAGCTACTGTCAGTCTCAGTGTGCTTCAACATCATCTGATGCTGAGAGATGCACCAACTAATGGATTCTTAGCTTTGATAAGTGTGGCGTTTAGGTGGTAACAAGAGTAAAGACGGGGTATCATGTACATAGGAGATTCTTAATATTATTGTCAATAATTCCATGAGTATAAAATTATTCTGAAATAAAATTGAAAATCAGAACATTTGGCCTTTTTTCTTGAAGGGAAGGAAGAAAGGAAGGAATGAAATAACAAAGGAAAGAAGGAAGGGGGAAAGGAAGAAAAAGTCTTAGACCATTGTTCCATATTTTCTGTGCCTCTACAACTATAGATATTTCTTTTTAATCATTATGCTTTTTATTTGCCCATAGATGAATAATTTAATTATTTATAGCACATTTATAATCCATTTGCAAATTAACAGCAAACTTACATATACTACAATTCTCTCAAGCATGCAGATGACAAAAAATGTGTATTTCTTCTCATTTTCCTATATGAATGTATGCGTTCTATGAATATGTGTTTATATCTGTGGGCATGTGTACACACCCAAACATGCTCATGCACAGGTCATAGGACACCAATGACTTCTATTGCTGTCTTCCATTTCCTTAAGTCAGGATCTCTAACTGAATCTGAAGCTTGGGACTGTATAAGGTTTTGGCTAGGCTGGCTGGCCCTTTAGCCCTGATGGTCCTCCTGTCTCTCCTCTCCCTGCATCAGAATTACAGATGTGCTGCCACTCTCACCTTTTGTAAACTTGGGTGATGAACTAAGATCTACATGTCTGTGCATCCATTCCTCTTATCAATTGCGGTATCTCAAGCCCCTCTGAAATTTCAATGTTTTACTGAAAATGATCACAAACTAAAGAAATTTGCGATTGGTCATGGAGACACATGCCTCCAACATATCCCATTAGAAGGATGAATAATGGGGGCGGTCCACATGGAAACAGTCTGGAGTAGAGGATTAGTTTACAGGATGCCTAGAAATAAATTAAGACTTTTTCTTAAAATAAAACTGTTGTCAAAATATTTATTTCTATAATCAGTCTACCAAAAGAACTCAGACACACAATTTGTGAATTGAAATATTTACAGTATTCTACCTACTGAGCTCAAGATTTTTGGAGCTCAATAGTATATGAAAATCACTTCTACTTTCAAGGTCATAAACATGGTTGCATTTTAGAAGATGAGGCTGAGATCGCTTCATTGTACAGAGAACATCCATTGTTTTTATGCAGAGCTCGCTGTTTTAGATTTACCTTGATGAACGGCATCCCTATTTTTTCCCAATATATGTGAAAGGAACAATCATCACAGGTACAATTTTTATTATATATTATGATTTTAATTGGAAATGTCTCCTTCAGCTAATGTCCTGATTAAGTTGTCATGGTCACTGCTTGTTTTGTGAGGTTCTGGAAATTTTGGAAGGTGGGGTACAGCTGAAGCTCATAGGTCATAGCAGAATGGTCCTTTGGGAGTGTATTGTTCCTAGTCACTTTTTGTCTTGCCTTTTGCCTTCAGGAAGGCTCTGATAGTGATCCATTTTGCTAGTGTAATGTCAAGAAATTTTGTATCAGAGAAATAAAAGACAAACTCTGCATAAGTTTATTACCCAAAATTACCACAGTGTTTCATGATAGGATGTTAGGCTCCTTTTAATCATTAGTTCTTTGATATTTATTATTCTGTAACTATATTTGATTGCACATATATGTTTATGATATAACTATATCTATACCTCTATATCTATATTTATTTATAAATATATAATTAACAAC
This sequence comes from Bramus lutescens, assembly GCA_001685075.1. Taxonomy (NCBI): domain Eukaryota; kingdom Metazoa; phylum Chordata; class Mammalia; order Rodentia; family Cricetidae; genus Bramus; species Bramus lutescens. The sequence goes on from LOEQ01009703.1 coordinate 67,388, forward strand.
CATAGACATATATATCTTAATTTGTATAATTTGATGGGATAGGAAAGGGGTATAAGAGGAAGAGCTGAAGGGTACTTCTTCTAATGTTCAAATAGGGGAATAAACTATTTTCTGGCAATTCAAATTTTGATGGTATACAGTGAAGCAACGATGACACAACATGTCGCCATCATGTGTTTGAAACAAGCTAAACAGAAATCAAATACTGCTCTATACCTGTTAATAAACTAGAGTGATGCTGGGTAACGAGGGAGAAGGAGGCCAATGCTGTGTTGTGGACATAGTGCAACACAGGGTAAGCATGGTGCTACTTGGAGACGCCTCTGCTTTCATCCTTGATGCTTTAGGCTTTAAAGCCTAAAGAAGTTAGCAGGAACATCATCTGTCATTTGAATGTAGCTTTAATATAATACAGAAATATACAGCTTCCTATATGACCAACTTACCACATTCTCTAAGGCAGATGCTTCCTGGTTTCTGCTAACTGCCTATGTGTTTGCATGATTTTGGCATGATAGGAAATTTCAAGTATCGTCTCTTGTTATATTAATCCCTGATACCTCTTAGAGATAGAGTCTCATCATCAAAATGCCAAATAATTTCATGGAATAAACTTTTATTTGATGATATCTTGATATTAAAGTAAAAATGCTATAAAATGGGTGGTAAATATTTATTATCTACAATATGATCAATTCATATATAATAAAATCATCATATGTCATGTAACATAAACAAACAAGTATGATAGGAATACAAAGAAACTTTTGTGGGATAACAGAAGAGACAAGCTGAATAGAAGTCAAGGGTTAGAGGAAACCAAGGGCCTCTATTCTGATTTTCAAAAAAGAATGTTCTCTTGATTCTAGTTTTGGTGTTATACTATGAGGAGACATAATAGAAGGTGTCTTGTCACATATTTGAAGGAAATCTGAAGACAAACCCACCGGTGTTCAGTGCCTACGACAAGATTCGGCTGAAATAATAGATGCAAGGGAAGAAATTTAAAAGTTAATGCTGGGAAGAGGAATAAATGCTCCAGTGCTGTGCTTCTGGACACAGATTACTACAGTGGACAGGATACCATGTGCTATTTGGAAATCTCTACTTGTCTTTGTAATGCAACATATTTAAAGGCTTTGGTGCTCCCAGGAATCACAAAGTAGAGAAGTTTCTAACTCAAGAAGGAAGTGTCTTATTCTATGGGAATCGATTCAAGGCATACAAGAAAAGCCATGCTGCTGCTGCTGACATCTCCAGGAGATGTGAAAGATGAAGGCAACCAGGAGATACTGAGACTTCCTGATGTGGATAATGCCATTTGACACAGAAGCAAAGTTTCTTATTTGGATCTTAATTGAATAATGGTTGGAAAAAAAACTTATTGGTTAAAAGTCTCTTTCATGCAGGTCAGGAACTGAGAAGGGATAGTTAGTTTAGACAGTATTAATACTATATGTTATTAAACAGAAAAGTTTCAAATTTTAATTTTTCTATATGAAAAATAGCACAACACTGCATTTGTTAGAGACTATCACTTTTGAAACGGATATTCTATACTGCAGTCTTGGGAAAGTACAGTAGTTATTTCAGTTAGAAAAAAAGTATATTAAAATTTCAGAAAAACAAAGATGCTGGCAAAGTCCTAAAACTGGATCAATACCTATGTCAAGAGTATTTGAACACTTGCACATTTTTATTCAATGTTTTTAGTATTATTTCACTGATGGTAGAAGCAATATTATTTTTATATGTTTTATTGTCCACAATACAGTTCTACATGCTAAGGAAGATTTAGAAGTGATAGTTTGGGTCATTTTTGCTGAGTCCACTTATCTTAGAGATCACTCGTTCAGATATAGTTGGTAAGACACTTAATTGAGAAGGATTTGATATACAAAAACCAAATAATGGAAGCTTTTCTACTATATGTATTTATTCCCTTAAGTGAGATACATAAATATCACCCCAAAAGAGCCATATTCCACACACATAAAGCATGTGAACTATAAGAAGACTTTGGAATTGTTTTGAAACATAATTAGAGGTGTGGCTGGTTAACTACATGTTGATAGGCTCCACGGAATCCTTCTTTCACTTATCTAAAAAACTTGGGTCCAATACTTCCTTATATTTTTTTCTCTCCCAAAGTCCAGGTGAAGAGAGGCAAAAATGAGAAAGAATACAAGCAAAGAGGTCAAGACCGTGACGGGGACACACACTGAAACAGCCTACCTGAGCTAATGGAAGCCTTAAAACTCCAGGCTGACAGAGAAGGAGCTAGCATAGGACCAACTATGCCCTCGAAATGCGGGTGAATTTGTATGGCTGGGCAACACTGAGGGGCCACTTGCAGTGAGACCAGGATTTATATATACTGCTTGTTCTGGATTTCTGGAACTCATTTCCTCTGGAAGGTTACCTTGTTCAGCCTATACATAGTAGGGAGGGCCATGGTACTTCCTCAAACCAATGTCTTAGACTTTTTTGACTCCTCATGGGAAGCCTTACCCCTTCTAAGGCATGGATGGGGGATGGGATGGGGGAAAGAGAGCGCAATGTGAAAGGAGCAGGAGCAAGGAGAGAGTGGAAAATGGATTTGACATTGTGACAGTAAAATGAGAAAATATATTTTTTAAAATAAATTTTAAAAAAGAAAGAAAAAATTAAAAGAGATGAAATGAAAAAAAGAAAATAACCATGTACTAATAAAAATTTCAGGATTTGACATGCATTGTTGTCTCAAGGTATTATTTCTTATCAAAGCTATAGATATACGGAATTTTTGCTAATGCAAAATATTATTTTACATCTGAATTGTCTTCTTTCTAAGCAACTTATTTAAAGCAAGTTTGACATCCTTATTCCTCAGGCTGTAGATTAGCGGGTTCAGCATGGGCACAACGGTGGTATAAAACACAGAGAACACTTTCCCTTGCTCTTTGGAGCTGACTGATGATGGCTGAAAGTACACAACTGCTAAGGAACCAAAGAAGACAGCCACAGCAGAGAAGTGGGAGCTGCAGGTGCTGAAGGCTTTGAACCTGCTCTCAGTGGATCTCATGCAGATGATTCTGGCAATGATAAAACTGTAAGAGCTCAAGATGGTCAGGGTTGGAACACAGAAACTGAACGTAGTGAGGCACAGGATCACTACCTCATTGACAAATGTACTGGAGCAGGAAAGTTGCAGCAATGGAAGAAGATCACAGAAGAAATGATTTACTACATTAGCCTTGCAGAAAAGCACCCGAAGCATGCAAACCGTGTGAACTGTGGCTTCAATGACGCCTATACCATACACCCCAGCTATCATCCAGGAACANTTATTTTACATCTGAATTGTCTTCTTTCTAAGCAACTTATTTAAAGCAAGTTTGACATCCTTATTCCTCAGGCTGTAGATTAGCGGGTTCAGCATGGGCACAACGGTGGTATAAAACACAGAGAACACTTTCCCTTGCTCTTTGGAGCTGACTGATGATGGCTGAAAGTACACAACTGCTAAGGAACCAAAGAAGACAGCCACAGCAGAGAAGTGGGAGCTGCAGGTGCTGAAGGCTTTGAACCTGCTCTCAGTGGATCTCATGCAGATGATTCTGGCAATGATAAAACTGTAAGAGCTCAAGATGGTCAGGGTTGGAACACAGAAACTGAACGTAGTGAGGCACAGGATCACTACCTCATTGACAAATGTACTGGAGCAGGAAAGTTGCAGCAATGGAAGAAGATCACAGAAGAAATGATTTACTACATTAGCCTTGCAGAAAAGCACCCGAAGCATGCAAACCGTGTGAACTGTGGCTTCAATGACGCCTATACCATACACCCCAGCTATCATCCAGGAACAGACTTGATAGGACATGGTGACATCGTACACCAAGGGGTTACAAATGGCAACATAGCGGTCATATGCCATGGCAGACAACATGTAACACTCAGATATAACAAAGGTTAAGAAGAAGTAGAGCTGAATCATGCATTCAGGGTAGGAAATGACATTCCTCACTGTCACAAAGTTCACCAGCATTTTAGGGTTAATGACAGTGGAGTAACAGAGGTCAATGAAGGACAGACTGCTGAGGAAGAAGTACATGGGGGTGTGCAGGTGGGAGCTGAGCAGGATTAGGATGATCATTCCCAGGTTCCCCAGCACTGTAAACAGGTAAATTCCAAGGAAGAGGAGGAACAGGGGCAGCTGCAGCTCTGGTTGATCTGTTAAGCCCTCCAGAATGAACTCAGCCTCTCTGGAGTGATTGCCTGCAGACATTTCCTTTTGGAAGCTCTTTGTAGGAAGTGAGAAAAATTTGTTTATCACTGTGAACTTGACTGTGACATTGCATTCAATTCTTTTTTGCTCTGGTGTCTCACATTTCTAACAGCTCTTCATGCATGTTTTTATTTAAAGACTAACATGAGACAGAGAAGATCCATCCAGAGGGGTAAGTGTGTGCCCGCCTGACCTGACGGACAGGGAGCTGAGTACAGGGCCCCTCCAGCTCCTGGTGCAGTGGCTTCTTTGTTCCACACGGCCCTGCTCCTCTACTGAAGAGATCCATCCAGAGGAGTAAGTGTGTGCCCGCCTGACCTGACAGACAGGGAGCCAAGTACAGGTCCCATCCAGCTCCTGCTGCAGTGGCTTCTTTGTTCCACATGACCCTGCCTCCCCCAAGCCTGCCCTATTGTCTGCCAGGTCCTTGGCCCAGGAAGACTTCCTGCTCCTGCACTGAGGAGATCCATCAAGAGGGTACTCCTTTCCATCTGCCCGGTCCTTAGATCCATCAGCACAGCTAGCTCCAATGCTGAGGGGTCCTAAGAGAGGGCAGACCAAGAAAATCCCCCAAGTACACAGTCAGCCACAGCAAAGATTGGACCAAGACGCCAAAGACACTCCTGGTTGCATTAGGAGGAAGAGATGGGCAGGCGCCAATGAAAGAATTCCTCCAACAACCTGAAAAGCAAAATGACAACACCAGAATCCAGTGAACATGCAACAGGAAGATTTGAACACCCTATTCCAGAAGAAGTAGAAGAAATTGACTTTAAATGTAACATTATGAAAATAAGAGAGGTCCTTAACCAGGATGTGAAAAACTCCTTTAATGAAATGGAGAAAACAAACAAAAAGTTATAAATCTCTCAAAGATACCCAAGTAAACCAAGAAAAAGCAGTCAAACAGGTAACGGAAACAGTGCAAGACTTGAAGACCAAAATGGAGGCAATGAAGAAAACACAAACTGAGGGATGGCTGGCTATGGAAAATGTGGGTAAATGAACAGGAACTACAGAGACAAGTATAACCAACAGAATACAAGAGATAGAAGAAAGAATCTCAGATGCTGAAGATACTATAGAGGAAATAAACTCATTGNAGGGGCAGCTGCAGCTCTGGTTGATCTGTTAAGCCCTCCAGAATGAACTCAGCCACTCTGGAGTGATTTCCTGCAGACATTTCCTCCTGGAAGTTCTTTTATAGGAAGTGAGAAAAGTTTGTTTATCACTGTGCACTTGAGTGTGACATTGAATTAAAATCTTTTTGCTCTGGTGTCTCACATGTATAACAGCTCTTCATGCATGTTTTTATTTAAACACTTTAACATGAAACATGCAAATAAATATCTAGTATATTCATATCTACCTGTATTCCATGGATACACCCAAAACTGTTATAACAAATTCTATGAAATTGTCTAACAATTTCTTATATCTATCTTATAAGTATTGTTTATTTATTTCTTTATTCTTATTTTATGTGAAATGGCATTTTGTCATGGCTGTTAAGTCCCCTAGAACTGGAATTATAGACAGTTGTGAGCTGCCATGTAGATGCTGGGAATTGAATCTGGTCTCTCTGGAAGAGCACTCAGTGTTCTTAACCACCGAGCCATCTGTCCAGTCCATAAATACTGCTTTATATTAAACTATCAGCATCATCCTGGAAAACTATCAAACAATACCTCTGAAAAACTTTTGCTATAAGTTAACAATGTAATGAATCTTAAAATATTTATTTAATATTGTAGCATAGATTCTTGGTACAATAAGTTAAACAAGACACTGAATATAGTGCACCTCTAATTATAAAGGAAGAAATGAGACTATCTCTACTGGTTAACAACATAATGCTCTGTATAGAAATCCTAGTTAAATTTCAAAAAGTATTTAAATGATCAGCAAACAGCAGTATAGAAGATGTAAAGGAAACAACCAATAAACTCATTAGTAATGTAATAAATATTATAATTTACTAATATATACATTGAATAAAAGAAATACAAAACATTACACTGAGACTTGCAAAGATGTGTGGAAGGAATTTAAAGATATACAGAAAAAGAATTTATTTTTCATAAGTCAGTGAAAATAACCTTGTAACAGTGGATACACTTTCCAGATTTAAACTTGACAATGTTCCTATCAACTTCATGATTTTAATTTAATTTACTTGCAGAGGTATCATTATGCCTCGATGAAAATATTTGACTAAAAAAAATCACAACAAACTTAAACAAGAGAATGAAACCCTAAGCCTCCCCGTTTTGAATCTCACTATAATATTGTAATATTTTGCTTCATGTAGTACTAAGTATAGATGTGGCAATTAGTGGAATGAGTTTGACATTCCAGAAGCAAGCTTATATCTCTAAGCTGTAGATATAAGGGTTTATGACCAATCAAATGAAAATAATTTTTTTATCATATGGTACTAGGATAATTAGATAGATACTTGTCATTAATATTTAGATAGATACTTTCACATACCATTCAATCAGACTAATTCAAAATGGGCTATTGCAACTAAATACAGCAGGCAAAGCTATATCAATATTGATGAAAAACACAACCACATTTTTACAAATTTAGAGTTAGTAATGTTTCTTAGATAAGAACCCAAGTCAGGAGATATCATACAAAATTAATAAATTGAACATTATGAAAAGTCTGAAAAAAGACACACAGTATGGGAAAAATTCAAGTAATAAATTCAAGGAACAGATTTGGGCCAAATAAACTTCTGAGGCCTATGCACTAACCATTATACAATGGTGTTCTGTTACTGCTGCATGACACACATTAGGTCATATCCTAAGACAAATGTCTCTGAGACTGTTTTCAGTGGCCATCTGACTGCTCTTCCTCTGTTCCCTGCCTCTGGCAGTGATGTGCCGGAAAGCAAAGGTTGTTATCACACAATCTCCATTAGGTCTTAGCTGCGTCATTGTAGACTTGATACTAGTCATGAGTGTCTGGCCCAATCCAGCTGACTAATTGCCCTGAAGTCTACCATGTTCTCCTAAATTCTGCTGCTTCCTGATCCTCTAATGCTTCCTTTATATTTTAATACCTGTGACCATGGGGGAGGATCATAAATACTGTCCCCTATATCAGTTGTCTTAGCCTCACTTTATCTGATACATTTTAGCAATGAGTGAGTCACCAGCATTGCTTGTATCTTAGTGTTACTGAAGCAGAAATGACATACAACAAACTTTAAGTATTTAATTTGTTCAGATTGTACACATTCAAACACTCATGACACTGTTTTATTCAAGGTAATGAATATATGCAACATTTCCAAATGGTTCCTTGTATGCTTTTATAGTTTATGGTGTTTAATTTGAGACCTACCCACTCAAGTTTTTATTGTGCAAATGCCAAATTGTTAACCCCAGGCATTGCCTTAAACAAAATGCATTTATAATTTACCTTCCCAACTTTAGTAAGATTTTTACATTGATTAATTTTCCTGTCTCTCTGCCATCCATCCTATAGTAGATTTTTTGTATGCTTTTCTATGGATTTTACTGTAATCCTTACCATATTTAAGTAGAATAATTTAATGCTTTTCCTTTTGCGCCTGGCTTAGTTCAGTTTGTATAGTATCTTCCTCATTTGTCCATGTTCATTCCAATGTAAGAATTCTTTTGTAGAATAAAACAAAATTATCTTATTTAAAAGTATTAAGTAATGCTGCACAACAACAATAAAATCACTAAACTACATCTGCACTTTAAATTTTTACTATATTTCAACAAATTCATCTAGGAAAATGCTGTTTCCATAGTTCTGCATTAACTTGACAAAATCTGTGTAATCTCTGTAGTCATCCTGGTTGCACAAACCCTTTATGCTTTGTGTCTGAAAACAGAAGAAAACACACCACAGTTGTAGGGACCCAGGGAACTTCAAGAATTTGACCTAGAGTTGGAAGCTTGTCTTGAACAAAAGCATTTTATCACAAAGGTAGATGATAACCACATGAGAACTATTATAAAAGTTTATAGAAAATAATCATGAATACTATGAGGATGATGCTGCCTCAAGAAGATATTGTCACATTCAAAAGTGACAAACAGAAATGATGTTTCCAGTGCTGAGTACAGAGAATGTCATAACACAGAGCCCTACTCCTCTTCAGACTTCTACAGTCTAGAACAGGAGAGGGAGCTAGTCAGTCTATTGCTTAATATTCAAGTGTTAAAATTGTACTTTTCATGTTCAAAATCTATGGTTCTATTGAGTCAGGCAGGAGTGGATAATGCCTTTAATCCCAACAATTGGGAGGCAGAGGCTGATGGATCTCTGAGTTCAAGGCCAGCCTGGTCTACAAGAGCTAGTTCCAGGACAAACTCCAAAGCTACAGAGAAACCCAGTTTCCAAAAACAGAAACAAACAAACAAAAAACAAAAAAAGTGGTTCTATAAAAACATCAAAGTGTATAAAGAATTTATATGTTTGCTTGATGAAAACAAGTTGTGTAAACAAGGGAAGAGCTAGGGATATAAAATATAGATTTTCTTGGTACCTTGTGCTAATTTTCTGGGGTGTTTTAGATAGAGCATTATATGTTAAATATTTCCAGGCAAATAGAATGTTTATCTTTAAGTTAGTTATACCTAGTATCTACCTGACCAGTAGCACAAAGGGGGTTGCATTTATTATGTTCCCTCCAAAGATATAGTACAGCCATTTAGATATACTTTTTGTTAACATAAAAACCAATTCAACCACTAATCATAGCTGGGAAGTTTTAGGTTTAAAGGTCTTGTTTTTTGCTGTCATCTGATATGTCTTATCAAAATATGAGTGGCCATTTTCAGCTACTTCCTATAGTGTTTAGAGATTGGATTTCAGAAAAATCTCTCTTGTTCCGATGTAAAATGGTGCTAGGAAGATTCAAATTCAGGTACTCACCTTTTTACTACATGGAAACTTCTGTCCCAGTCTGCTTTAGAGCCAGTGACCTTCACATTAAATAGAAATAGCTCTGTAGTAGGTGACAATAATTCAAAATAAACCCCCACCCACTCTCGTTTTTGCAGGGATCAGGACACAGCGTTCAAGTTCTAAACAATTCACACATTATAAATCAAGTGCCATGATTCATGCCCTATTTCCCCAAACCTCTGATTTGAATGAAGTTAAGGCAGTTTTGACATATAATAGGTTTCAGATAAGTAAATCAGATAACATATATGTGTGACATACACACAAATCCATAAACATAAAGAAACTCTCTCAAGACTTTCTATAATTAGGATGAGATGCGTAGGTGATGGGTGGGGTAAGAGCAATTAGAATTTCCTATTCTATCCCCATGTGACACTCTTATTATCTCCCAGTGTGCCCTTCTCTCTACTGTGAAATAGTAGCGATATTTTGGTTAATGCTAGAAACTAAGTCCTAGTGGACATGTCTGTACAAAGCATACATAACACTGACTTTCAAACTTAAAACAGTTTCTGAAATAATTGAAGGCATGTCCATGTGTTTCTGCTTGGGGAAATATGATGTAATTTTTATTAAACTCTTTCTTTCATGTCTATTTATGTTTCTAAGGTTAAAGGAGCTCAGTGAAGGGTTCAGAGAACATGCTGACCTCAGTAAATCTGGAAATAGATGGAGATTTAGGAATAAATACACAATGAGTTTTTGAAATTATTTTAGGGTACATGATAAATTACTAGTGGAGTTACTTTCCACAATGGTACAGGATGAAGAGTCTGAATGCTCTATAAGCAGAGACTATGAATGCACCAAGAAAACAATACACAGTGAAGAATGGTAACTAGATTTTGAATTGGAGAGTTAAGAATAAGTAGTGTGGTGTGTGAAGTAAACTGTACAGTTGTAAATAAGGGTAGAAAATGTCTGTGTGAATTGTGCTTACCTTGTTATCAACACAGAAATAAATTATTGATACATGATTAAAAATATGTTTCTAGAAAATGTCTCAAGTAGGGACTAGACAGCCACAGGTCACTGGTATCCTCAGTAACCCAGCCAGAGGGAAGGCATCCATGCTCCGCTCCGTCGCTGCAGTTCTGCTCAAGAAGGGGCCAGCCAGCCACAGGTCAACCAACTTTCTCGAGGCCATGTCTGGTGGGAATAAATCCACGTCCTCTCTCCCATGCAGTTCTGCCTGGTGCCTTGAGGTGCAGGTAGATGGGTCCCGTTATGAGGAGCAAATATGTGGTGGAACAATGGGAGAGAAAGCGAAGCAGAGTGGTTCATGTGGTGTCGAAAGACATAGAAAGGAGGAAATGAAGGCAGTGAGGAGTAGGCTGCTGCTGGGGGCCTGCTTGCCACCTGGGGTCATGGTAATGTATGACTTGGGATACTACTAAGCGCCTTGTCTGGGTTCCTGGTCCTACAGCAACTAAGCAAAAAGGATTTATTTTTCTGGTTAGACTTTCAAAAAGAAAAAAGAAGAAGAAGAAGTAAAAAAGAAGGAAGGAAGAAAAGAAAGAAAGAAAGAAAGAAAGAAAGAAAGAAAGAA
>LOEQ01009704.1:758-23192 GCA_001685075.1 Bramus lutescens
GGAGGTGGAAATTTTTAATAATAATAAAAAAATTTAAAAAAGAGATTATGCGAAAGTGTGCATGTATCTTAAATCTCAAACAGCACATCTCCTTTTGTTTAAATAAGAAAGTTTCAATCCCAATACAAAACTATATACACTAGGAACAATATCAAGTATAAAATTGGAATTACAACCAGCATAAACAATGAATGTATGCTAAATGTTTTAGTAAACATTCTATTCTAAGGAGTGTAAGTTTTGTATTAGAAATGGCTTGGCTAGATCATAAGCAGTTGGTAACTTTGACTATCTATTCTACAACCCATTTGAAGTTCTGAAAATGGAGATAATATTACTAGAGTAGGCAGGAAGTGGAATAAAACAGCCTCCAAAGTGAGCAATGTGTGACAGAGTCAATTAGCCACCTGAGTATTCACCCAAAGTCTTCTTTCCATCTTTGAAGCAACCAACTTTGGCTAAGGCCTAGGATAACTGACAGACCATTTTCAGAGGCAGGAAAAATTTCAGAACCATTTTATTCTGTTTTGGCAAGATTTGACAGTCTTTTCCCTTGTTTCTTGTTATCCATTTCTTTATACCATGTACTTTGTGAATGGTTGAGGCATGGGCAATTCCTTGCACAAAGGCCAAATGTGCCAAGAAGAAACCAAACTCTTCGGTGCTCAATATTCACTTGGGAATAGATTGGTGCTTTCAGGAGCAATCATGTCTCAAGTCAAAAGTACCCCGTGTTATTTAAATGACATGTTCTACAGATCCTTGAAGTGGTTGGAGATTATATAACTAGAAAGAATGCAATCTCTATGTATCTAAAGAACCTAATTTATCTGACTTTATGTACAACAAACATGAAAAACTCTTGATCTATAATATGTAATACCTGTATGCCTTAAAGACTAAAACTTTATGTCAGAATATTAAATAATCTGTAATTAAATGCGCAACAAATGAGGACAATGACCTCAAGATGCAATCAATGTATAAATATCTTGATCAAAGGTATGAGTAATATATAATACCAAATGAATATATACCCCAAAAGTTTTATCAATATACAAAATGTCCTAAACAGAGGTAAAAGCATGCATATATACAACCTGACAAAATAACTTTGCATGGATATAGTACGATTTGACCTTTCTACAACTGCCTGACTTATAGGATTATTTGGTATACCTGTAATGTGCTTTATATTATAATAAGCAAAAAGTGTTCCATTTTCATGGATACATATGCCAGAACATTGTCTGTCTTTATTTTTGCAGGTATACCCCTTGTCGACATCTACTGCATTGAAGGGGTCATGAATAAACCAGAACACAGGGGATGCAGAGAGAAATCAGCAATGGCAACTGCATGCTGTGCTTTAATAGCATAAGCATTTTATACACTTGGCTTACATAAGCTCAACAAGGAAGTGAACTTTGATACACTCACAACAGAATGGGGTTTCTGTTACACAAGTAAGAACAATGAACTAAAAACTGAAAAATACATTGGGTGATCGCCACACAATGGCCCCTAGAAACATAAGAGTCATTAATCTACTCTTAGCCCTTCAGGACGTCATGCAAACCTTCTGGAACAGAGCAACATTCTTAGCAATCATACACAACGGGGCTACTTCCTCAACTCCATGGCATCTGTAACTAGTTAGTTTGTCTGGACAAAGTAATTATAAATTGGCCAAGCACAAAGCAACTATTTAGGGCTGTGGTTGCAAGAATATTAATAACGTTTGCAGAAATATCATTAGGTGAAGTGGTTACAAAAGTCTCCAGTGACATTATCTTAATGTCTTAGATTTAATCTGAGCTATTCAAACTCTCTGATCAAAGCAGTTCATTATGTTCTGTGTTGCAGGGAAGCCACTTCCTTAAACTCTGAGGTCATCAAAACTTTTGTCAAGAGAACAGGGAAGAAGACTGTTGCCTTCCTCTGAAACCTGCAGTCCATCGACAGTCCTCAATTTCCCCCAGAGCCAGGGTGGCTTATACCCTGCAAATAAAGCACAGACTCTTAATCTTCACAATCCTTGATGGCCATAACTTCTAATAAATGTGTGATTCCTGAATCAGCCTTTTCCAAGCTCAAGGCAGTTGCCCATTGAAAACCTGAGTATCTTTCTATGGTGTAGTACACATATTTTAATTTACCAAATTCTGCAAAGTGGAATACATCCATCTGCCATATTGCATTCATTTGAGTAGCCTTTGGGTTACTCCCTGAAGGCAACAGTGTTTGGTTATAAAAACAGAAAGTAGGACATTATTTATAATTTTATAATCTCTTTAGCTTATTGCCATGTAATAGAAAACTCTTTCTTTAAACCTTTGTTATTGATGTGATTTTTTAATGAAATTCAGAGATCAAAAACACACTTCCAATTAATAATTGACCAATTTCTTTATCACCTTTTGTTAGTGGACCTGGCAGACCCATATGGGATCAAATTGTGTTATATATATATATATGACAAAGCCTACTCCTGATTATGTCTTGCACTTGGATGAATAATGAAATCAATTCCATATCACCTGGTTTAAATTCAGCAGTTTCAATATGCCAGACAACTCTTTCTGCAAGTTGTGAATCAGTAACTATATGGAGAAATATTTTAAAACTCTTAGCACCATAAGAATAGCATACAATTCTGCCTTCTGGACAGAAGTATAAGGGCTTTGTTCTACCTTACTTAATTCTTCTGATTTGTAACATGCCGTCCTTGATTTATTTGCATCAGTATAAAATATCTGGGTTCTAGATATTGATGCATCATGTACAATTTGGGGGAGAATCCAAGAAGTTTCTCTTTGTAAGGTTAAGTCTATCACTTTTGGGATAATTGCTATTAATTTCTCCCCAAAAATTAGTACAAGCACTTTGCCAAGGTTCATTGTCTTCCCATAACTTTCTTATTTCTTCAGCATTAAAAGGCATGGTAATCTCTGCTGGATCTACGCCTGCTAATTGATGAAGTCACAATTTACCTTTTATAATTAATTCAGAGATTTTTTCCACATAAGTTTTTAGCTTTTTACATGGTTTACATAGTAAAAAGATCAATTCTAAGATAATATCATCCCTCTGCATTAAAATTCTTGTAGGACAAATTCTGGAAGGCAATATGACTAGAATACAATTAAGATTTGGATTCACCCTATGCACATGTGCCTCCTGTAATTTTTCCTCAACAATCTTTAATTCCTTTTCTGCTTCAGCTGTTAATTCTCTAGGACTATCTAAGTCCTTATCCCCATCTAAAGTTTTATTCAAATGAACTATTAGATCATGTGTTATCCCAACAGCCTGTCATAGACTGAAGATGTCTTCCAATAATCTTTGAAAGTCATTAAGAGTCCGCAACTGGTCTTTCCTATTTTATGCCTTTTGTATTATAATCTTCTGCAAATTTATTCTATAAACTAGGTAAATAAGAGAATTTCCTCTTTGAATCTTTTCAAGGCCATTTTGTAATCCACATTTAGGCAAGACTTTCTTTACTTCTTCAAACATCCTTAAAAATTATCTGTATTTCAATCAGATAACAAAAAATCATCCATGTAATGGTAGACTATTGACTTAAGAAATTGCTTACATATTATTTCCAATGGCTGGCTGACATAGTATTGGCATGGGGTGGGTCTATTGAGAATTCCCTGCAGAAGGAGTGCCCATTGATATCTCCTAGTAGGCTGAGAATTGTTATAAGTAGGCACTGTGAAGGCAAAATTGTCTCTATCCTTTTCTTGTAAAGGTATAGTGAAGAAACAATCCTTTAATTCAATAACTATGCAAGGCCATCCCATTGGTAACAGAGAAGGCAGAGGAATTCCAGATTGCAGAGGGCCCATAGGTTGACCTACCTTATTGACAGCTCTTAGATTTGTCACCATTCTCCATTTTCCATATTTCTTTTTGACAAAAAATACAGGAGAATCTTAAGGGCTGGTAGTTTTTTCAATATATCAAGCATCTAGTTGCTCTTGTACCAGCTGTTCTAAAGTCTGCAGCTTTTTTTTCAGCCAGAGGCCACTGTTTAACCCATATTCATGTCTCAGTTAGCCATGTTAAAAGTAGGGCAGTTAGTCCCTCTGAATGTTTATCCATTACCTTGTGTTCTTGTATAGCCTGAATGGCTGATGACCATTGTCCATAATATCTTCTAATATTTTCCCCAGAAACATAAGTTTTGGGGGCTGCAGGAATGGTAATCAAAACATTCCATTGCTGCAATAGATCAAGACCCCTAAAATTCACTGCAATATTGGCTACATATGGCCTCAGTCTTCCTCTCTGTCCTCCTGGTCCTAGGAATTCAACCCATCTTGTGCTTTCTTTTACCTGAGATAGTGTTCCAATTCCTAGAAACTGAATCTCTACCTCTTGAAGAGGCCAATTTGGATGCCAAGATTTTGGAACAATGATACTTACATCTGTACCATGTCTAGTAAGCCTTCAATAAAAATGTCATTTATACACACTCTTAGCTTTGGGCTTTGATCATTTATAAACGTCTGCCAGAATCCACATCCCCTCTGTCCTACTGTAGATTTTGACTCATCCTCCACATTTATTCCATAACTCAGGCCAGTATTTTTTTTTACAAAAGGCATTGGATTTTTTAATTTCTCTGATGAGACAAATTCTCCACAGTAACTGGGAAAGACTAGACCATGTTCATCATGGGGGTCTGCCATGGTGTTTCCCAATGGTATCAGGTCTCCTTGTCTATCTTTCATTGGCCTACATTCATTGGTCCAATTTTGGCCTTTGCCACAGCTCCTACAAATACCAGAAGGCTGAGTCATCCTATTCTTGCTGTTTCTAAAGGAGACATTTTCCCTAGGAATCCCTTGTCTAAAATACCTTCTCAGATATTTCATTCTACCACAAATAAATAATTTGGTATTTTGATGTCTTATCTTACCATTGGACATTGCTTTTCCTACTCAAGCTTCAGTACCTTAGTCATGTGTCTCAACATTAATTGTATTCAAGACCCACTCATCAATGGGTGCTGATCTGATCTTTAAAGATCCAAGGATCCTTTCATATTGTAAGTTGGCATTCTCATGAGCCAAAGATTCAATTACATCTAGCTTTTGGGTCAGTTACCCTTATTTATACAGCATTAGTTAGTCTTTTTAAAAGTCACTAAAAGTTCTCACTGACCCTATTTAACTCTAAGATATTATTCAAATCTCTTTACCAGTTCTTATATTCTATCACAAGCCTTTAAAGCATCTGTGCTACATAGGTACAAACGGTGTTAATCATAAAGAGCTTGATCCTGAGGATCAGAGTAAAGTTCCTTGCCTAGAATTTGTTCTAGGAAAATCTCTAGTCCTTTTGCTTTTTCCTGTTACTCTAAAATTTTATCTTCTTCCTTAAAATAGCACCTCCAAAGCCACTGTGGTCCACTTTCTAGGACTGCTGAGATTAACTGAGTCCAGTCTTGTGGTGCTGCTTTGTTACTAGAAGCCCAAGTTTTCACCATTTCCTTAACAAATGATGAATGTAGTCCATAAGCTACAATTGCTTGTTTAATTGCCTTTAGATCGGTCATACACATGGGCTCCCAAAATGAATATTTTTGACAATCTTAGGGTATTTGGGGTGAGATACTCTTTCTAATGTTATTACTGGAAAGGCTGGCAGAACTCTGGGGAAGCTATCCTGTGGTTTTTCCATACTGATGAGGCTAAATTTTGTCTGTGTACTTTTTGTCCCTGGTCATCAAATTTGATAAATTCCTCAATAGCTTCAAATCTATTTATCATTGCCTTTTGTGGAGTCTTGATCTCCTGTCCAGAGTTCTGTTCTAATGCCATCATTGAGGACTCCAAGGTATGAAGTCTGTCCAGCAGAGATAATGTCTCATCCTTGGACATAATCTTCATAGCATGCATATTACCTTCCTGGAGCAACATTCTATCAGTCAATCTGTCAGACTCCTTTGACAGAGTCTTATTAATACATTCAACTGTGTTAATTATCTCAAATAATGTTTCAGCACCCACTGTCATTGATTGGGTTTTATGTGCCAAATAGACTGTATCCTTATCCAGAGTGCCAAATTTTCATTTTAATAAATTAATATCAGTCTGTACCATTTCTAAAAGGCCCTCAGTTGACTATGTTTTGTAACTTAAATTGTCCATATCCTTTTTTTCAGAGTTCTGACCTCTTCTTTTAGAAGCTTGATATCAGTCTGTAAAGACTATACCATTCTGAAAAACACCTTATTGGTAGCCTTATTATCAAACTATATTTTTAAGGAAAAAATGTTGAGGACAAAACTAATCCCCAGAATAAAAAATAGTGATTTAGCAGGGAAACCATATAAGTCTTCAAAACCTCATACATGGTGTAAGTAAAGAAGTTATTGAAGCTTTGGATGGTTAGGATGTCTGACATATTGCCCTTTTAAATTATAAATTTATGATTTATATTTCAAATTAAGAATCTTATCTATGGTTGAGTTTGAGCTGGAGTAGGTGCAATAACCATTACCTTACAGTAGGTGTCTTGAGCCACCTATAAAACAAACCCAGTGTGACCTAGTGGTGTACTTGGAGTCATGTGCCTGGTCTAAATTTAATTTTAGAGTGAAATGCTGAAAGATAAATCACAGACTGTGTGCTGTGCAGATGTCCCTAAAGCCCTGGAATAGCAAATGCAGACAAATTGTTAGAAGCTGCAGAACAGCTGGCTCAGACTAGGGAAGCCTGACTTTTCCATGGTGTACACTGGCAGGAGGTAAGCAGTGGGGGCATGGAAACTTGAAGCTGCTCCCGAGGCATGTAATGAGAAAACATAAAAAACCACAGCTGATCTGTAGCAAGAAATCTGCTGCATGAAAATTCTATATCCAAATGAACTGCTTGCTCCATGCACAGGTCATGGCTGAGGCGAGCTGAGGGAGGAATTACACCAAGACAGGTATGCTCTGAACCCAGCAAGGATGTGCTCAGAGCCAGGGATTCTAAAACCATCGGTTGGGCACCAGATGAAGAAGGACTCTTAAGTTCCATACTAACTCAGTATACAGGGATATTTATTTGGGGGTAGACTCACAGATCACTGTCCTAGATATCAGTCCTCTGCACAAACAGGAACAGAGTCTAGCAGCTGGAAAAGAGAGCCAGAAGCAAGAGAGTGAACACATGCTTTACAGCTGCATTTATAGTATAAGAGACCAAATCCAAGTGGGCTGGTAACTTAAATGCTATTGGCTGAAAGAGCAGAATGTGGTCCCACAGCACCTTGACAAAGACACATATTTACAGTATACAAAAGGATTATTTTACAACAGGGCATACAGCATTGTTTTACTTTCTAAGGGATTTATTTAGGAGGACTTATTAATGTACTTTACAAACAGAAAACACTGACTAATGGAAACTTTATGAGTAGATGCATGGTCTCTGAACATCTAGAAATCTTTCTAACTTGGGGTTACAGAGTATATAAATGGTTTATGGTGTTGTGTATGTTTGTGTTTGTGTGTGTGATGTATTATCAGGGTTAGTTTTCTATTGCTGTGATAAAACACTGTAACAAAAATTAACATGGAAAAGAAAGATTTTTATTTTGTTTACAGGTTACAGTCCGTCATCATCAGGGGAAGTCTAGGTAGGAATTAAAAGCAGGAGCCTGGGAGCAGGAACTGAAGCAGACTATGTGAAAGAGTGCTGCTTCCTCATTAGCTCCCAATGAATTGCTCAGGCTGCTTCATTTTTAGGCCATCGAAGACAACCTATGAAAAGTTTGCAATATCATCTATGAGGTGGGTCCCTTCACACCAATAATTAATAAAGAAAATGCCCTGAGTATATGCCTGGAAGAAATCTAATTGAGACATTTTCTTAATTGCAGTTCCTTTTCCCAGGTAACTCTAACTTGTGCCAAGTTGACAAAATTCTAACCAGGGCACGTGTTTTCTCATTCTTGTAGTATAGTCCAGAATAAGGACAAGAATTAACCAGTAGGGCTATCTGATCTGAAAGGCAAGTTTGAAGCTCTTCAAATAATTTTTCTTCAAGATGTTAAGTAGTGGTGTTTGAAAATCAGTATTCCGGTATGTTGGCAAGAAAAAAGAGCTGAGCAGAGTCACAAATACTGATTTCTGATAAATAACAAAATATTTTTGAGGAATTTTAGATTTTTCTATGAAGTTCTAGAGATGCTTTGGAAATTCTCAGGACCAAAACATACCTGAATTTGAATGAGGGCTTGCAGTGAACTAAGTGAATGGAAAGGGAATCTTTTAACTACAACTGAAACACAACTTCAAAATCAATAGTACTTAGTTGATTTAAAAAACAATAATGGCAGCCCTTCATTCTTTAAGAATTCCTAGTATATGAAGGTTTGATGCCTAAAATCAATGTTTCTACTTTTAATAAAATTAGATGACAAACAAAATATTAAATTGCCATAGCCTTGAGATAGTTTTAACCATTTCAACAACCCATTGGAAAACAAATTCCTAGAAGAGATATACACATATTCAATGTGTAGCACTCTCATGGCAAAGAGGAGTGTAAAATTCCATCTATAAATGTTTTTTAGGCATCCAGTCTGATTGGTTTCCTCTGTGATGAGTAACTGACAACTTTCAATTTACGGATTTGGAATAATTGATTTTTTTGGCTGTCATGTGGTTTGAGTCACAAATATTACACGTTTCCAGAAAGATTACTTAGAGAAGAATAGAGTGGACCAATGTCAAGTTCTAAAAATTTATTTGGAAACAGCATTCTAACCAAATGGAGCTTAAGATATTTTCCCTAAGTTTCTGAAACATATTTGCTACATAATCTTTGAAAATGTACTTTGGAACAAATGGTTTAAACTCTCTCATTTTTTGGTTAAGTTGAAGACTCAATTGGAAAGCAAAGTAGGATTATTTTCACTTGCCCAAGTACAAAAAGAAAAGCACAATATTGATCATTGGCTCATGCCACTATAGCCACAAACTTTTCCAGGAAAAGGAACTCCATGACAGCTCATTTTTGCATGACAAACATTAAATATTATGGAGTTATCATATTTCTGCAATATTTAAAAGTAGAAAAAAGAGCCAATAATTCTCTAAATCAAGTTCTGCACTTTACTGTGGGCAGGTCCACCACATTCAGTTGATTTTACTACTACCTTTTTATGTAAGAATTATTTTAATGCAATATTTTCTTATTTTACATAGTTATTCCTATTACCACTATATCCCCCCCTGGAATGGCTTTCCCCCATTCCAACCCCTCATCTACTCCACAGAAAGTGTAAGACTTCCCATGGGAAGTCAATGAAGTCAGGCACATAACTTTGAGGCAGGATTAAGGTTCTCCCAGCTTTCAGTAGTTCTGATCAGTCTATGGATGTGTTTGATTCATATAATTTTTTATTGACTGTGAAACAACCTACAGAAGGACAGGAAGACATTCAAGACCTAAGCCTTAATACTTTAGAATGGTGAGTGTGTAAATTAACCAAGTTCTGTATTTGTGGACACCATTAAAATTGGTGGCACCAAATCATGTTCAAGGGTTTTCTATCTGGTTCTAAACTGGGTAATATTACCACAGCAAGAAAAACATAAATACTTGTTAAGAGACTCTTTGTTATTGGAATAATTGATTCATTTTTATGGCATTTAGAGCACATGAAATGGAGAATAATTGACTTGAAATATATAGAATAATGTTTGAAATGGGTCATTGCCACTGCAAGCACCAATGGCAACTGATTTGAGAAATTTAAGTAAGACATCAGAATTCTCTTAAATATGACTTAATTTGTGAAATATGTAATCTCATCTTGCCTGCATTTCTTCATGCCTCTGCTGATTAACACTTTATTTTCTCCTGCATCTCAGGGATATTACTTTATTATAATCATTTTATTCTTTTTATATCTTCAATCTATTCAACCTGTGTGCATTAGGACATTTTCTCATCTTTTCTATGTCAAAAAATCACTTTCCAGAATTCCATTATTCTCTGGCTCTGAACTCCTTCTTCCTCATTCTCAGGAGCCTGTCTCTCCACCAGTGTCAGAATAGTAGTTTCTTTACATATTTATTGAATAGATCATCTTGTACTATAAAAAGAACAAGGCTCATAGGCTCTGTAGTTTCAAAGCATATAGCTTTATTATGTAAACATCAGGAGTCATCATACAACATTCCACTTCAAAACAGTTGTGTGCATATTGCACATATATAAACATATGAATATTTTTTAATTTTCAGTAAATGACTTTTTCTTTTTGTATGTAAAGCATACTCCAAATCAGTTTCACATATATTTTCTAATTTAGTATAACATTATGTTTGCTCAAGGGTAAGTACATACTAAAACTATTATGTAGGCATGAATGTTTTTGATTCCTTGCTAGTTTTTGGTCAAAATTAAAACTTAAATTACTTACATAATGCCTTAATGCCATCTACTTATCTCAAGAATCACCTCATATTCCAAGTAAATATTTCCAGTGGGACTCAAGAAACACTGATTTGAAATAGTTACAGTTTAGCATTGATTACAAACACACACACTGAACTATTTACATAACTGAAGTGTTTGCATCTCTTTTTAACTGTGTTTCAAAGCAGTGATATGATATTTTGATCTTTTAATATGTGCTTTTAAAAATAAATTCAAATGGCATTAAATGTGTTGATGTATTTTAATTCTGTATTTTATAAAATGTGTACAGAGAAATGCTACCAAAATTAGAGCCAGTGGTTTCTCACTTAAAGATGAAGCTACTACCTGCCTCAACTTGTTAAAATACATGAGATCTCTACATTTTACAGTTTAGATAGTTAGTGAGAAATAGGTCTATATGTGGCATGAAATGAATAGTTATAATTCTTATTTATTATTTGAGATTGAATCTATGGACACTATCTGCAATATAGCAGAAGATGAAGTATCCAAACAATTGTGGGAAGAGTCAAAACTATACCAAAACACAAGTAGAGGACAACTATTTCTGTTCAGCCATAATTTTCTGAGGAGTTAAATTCAACAGCCCATAGACCAAATTATTGCTCTTTTGTTAGCACAATAAAAACTCCTGTTTTTCTTGTGATTATAATCTTTTCTTATATTGAGCAATAAAGGTATGAATTTTCTTGTAATTGAATAACTCATAAAAATGAGTTGAAATTTGTTTAGTTTTGGCAAGTAATAAAAATATATAGTGAAGTGTTACTTATTTAAAAATATTACTTTGTAGGTTGCCAGAAATTAATTTTTAGAAACATCTTGAAGTCCATGCTATTAACTCATTTATACATATTGTCACTTGTTATTTTATTGCTCCATTGTGGAAGAGAAGAATTGGATCTAGCTATATGAATGTCAGTTTATCTTTCAATTTTCTTATACTGAGAACACCATCAGATGCTTTCAATATACACTTGCCCAAATATGACCAGTCTGTATTATTTTATATTAATAATCAAAGGACACAAGACACTTAAATAAAATATAACAAATCTAGTAGCAACTTTATGTAGAGTAGCAAATTATCTTTCCTTCTGTATAATTAAATTTGTATGGATGTCATTTGAAATTAACATATCAGGAATAATCCTAAATAATAACCTTTGTTTATAAATATAGACATATAAGATTAAAGTTATGTTTATAAATAAATATTGAAAATTTCTTTTACATAAACACCATGATCACAGTAATATGCCCAAAACTCTGTAATTTATTATTCAGTATTCAAGTCACTCAGCTCTATAAATGTAAGCCATAATCCTATCTATATACACTATATTTAACAAAAAGAAGAAAATGGACCGAAAGAGTAGAAACTCAGTCTGTGACCTCATAGTCTTTTAAATCTTTGATCAGTGTTCTTCCTATAACTGCTAGATTACCCTCATCCTCACATAATTTATTTACTATTTTCTATTTACATCCATGTAGCTATAAATATATGTTGTATTATTTTCTCTATTTACAGTATATTTACATCTACGTATAACATATACTTTGTTTTTAAATTCTTTCATGAATATGCAGATCAAACTGCACAGTATGGTGAAAGCAATTTGACTTACACAATATTTTAATTTGTGCAAAACTGCAAAAATATCATACAGATTAATATTCTTTCACTAATATTTCACCTTTTATAATTTACAAATAAACTATGAAATGTAGTTCATTCACAAATTGAAATTAATTACATTGTTACAATAAGGCATTACTGAGGCTTTGACTTTTAATATACTTGAAGTCAGTAGTCTTTCAAAACAAAGACATCAATATGTTATTGTTAGTTTTTTATGTGCTTACTTTTGAATTATTCATAAAATAGGCAATTACAGTTCTAAACCTCATGCTAGTCAAATGCTGTTTGTGTATAGTAATAATCACAGCTGTTTCAGTTAGTTTTCTGGAAGAGTCTTTTTCAGAACAACTTCTGAGGAGACTAAAATTTACAATGTTTCTGGAAAGTTTTTACCCTATAGAAAAGGCTGATGGTAAGTGAGGCAAAATTGAGAAGGAATAATTTTAGTGGATGCTCAGGAGAAATAACTGCAAATGCAACAAATGTTTTAACTGCAGCTCCCAGGAATTCAACCTCTCTTGCTTCATGAACAACCTGAAAAATGTTCACTTCTTTAAAACATTGATTGTACTCTTCCATTAAATATAGGCCGTGGTTCTCCATTGCTCATGCTCTCTGTTATTTCCTGTTATCAAAATAATATGAATGAATTAAAATTCACTTCAGAGTAAGACATTGATAGGCTTAGTAGTAAAGCAGAGATTACAAGTCATTGAAGAGCATTTTTGTGGGGAAGGACAATGATTGATACTGTTGTTGTGATTTAGGAAATAAAATTTCTTGGAGTCTTAAATCACATGAAAATTTTGAAGTGACAGCCCAGGATTATTCACATGACCACATTTCCCCTCTTTACTTCAACTCACTTTTGGAATGAACTAACGTACACATAAGATGCCTAATTGACCAAGTTTTTCCAAAACACAGATGCTCTGCCAAGCACATCAACAAAATGCCAAAATATTCTAGAGGTGTTTATAGAAAAATTAAAAAATGTGGAGCATTTTGTTTATGAACTGAAAGATATTCACAGTGAGACAGATATTTGTTTTGAAAAGGGTTTATAAATGTGGCCCAGACTGATGTAAAAGTTGAGTGTACCTCAGAGTTGTTTCAAACTTGCAATCCTTCTGCCTTAGTTTTCTGAATGTTGATATTCTAGGTGTAAATCATCATGCCTAGACAGGAAATTGTTTTAAATGACATTATCATTTACACAGAAAAAAGAAACTGTGGCAATGAAAACTTGGGGCATGTTTTTAATGTTCTCATTACTAATAAATAACAGAAATGTGCTTGAGAAGATGTAAATACACAGACATGAAAAAGTAACATAAAGAGTTCCATTTGCAATTTAAATTTTAGGGTATTTAAATTCATATAGCTTATTGACTGTTTTCATTTGTTTCCTTGTTAAGTTGATATATTGGTTGATTTTGAGACAAGGTCTGATGTAGCCAATGCTTGGAAGAAATTACTATGTACTTCAGGAATGGCCTTAAATTTATAATCCTCATACCCATATTTGGAGTGGGAGTAACCCAGGAATGTGCCACTTGCCTGTCTGTAAGATGCTTGAGATGCTAGGCAGCCACTCTACCAACTATGCCACATTCCCAGCCCCTATTTATTAGCTATTAGGTCCTTCATTATATAAAAAGTCATGAGCGCAGAGGTTCATTCACATTTATAATAATATATTATCTATAATAATATATTATAGATAATATATTAGCATATAATTAGCACACTATAGATATTATATATTAGCAAAATTGTCCTTTATTCAAGATTGGAAATTCTATACATCAAGTTGACTTTGTGAAGGACAGCAAAAACATTTCAAGTGAAAACTCCTGGTTTCATATTCTTCTGCTTGATACTCATTTCCATTTTGTTTCTGTTGGGAAGGTTTCTAAAAAAGGCACAATGAAAGCAGATCTAGAAATTTAAGGGTCATTGGGCTGGTGTTAGGCTTATAATGATAAAAAATTGATTAATGAAAATATTAACCAAACTCAATTCCCAAACTTATTATTATAAAGTTTAATGAAGCACATTTTCTTATTTATTCTGTTAGCAGAGAAAGCAAACTTCTGGGGTTTTTTTGTTTGTTTTCTTGCTTTTTGAGACAAGGTTTCTTTGTTGCTTTGGTGCCTGTCCTGGAGCTAGCTCTTGTAGACCAGGCTGGCCTCGAACTCACGGAGATCTGCATGCCCCTGCCTCCCAAATTCTGGGATTAAAGGCGTGCACCACCACTGCATGGCTGAAAAAGCAAACTTCATAGTAAGTGCATAGAAATAAGAATTTCATCTGTTTTTTTCCATTTTCTAAGAAGAATTCAAACTAAAAACAAAAAAGAAAAAACCTAATTTCCATAAAACTATAGTATCAACCTTTTAGTGTAAGATTTTTTGAAAAATTCTTTCTAAAATCTTTCAAATTCAAGAGTTTTCTTTACTAAAATCACTCAGACTCATATACAGTAAAATTACTGAGAGAAACTAATAGGGAAGTTAGTTTTAAATGAATGAGTCTCATCATTTCATTTGCAAATTGTTTTTTTCAATTTAATAAGACCATACTTCTAATTTAGCCAAGAGAAGACTAGAATATTTATAAAACTATATACTTCCTTCAAATGGACTAAAAATGTAACTTTCTGTATTTCCAGGTAGGCTCTTTGGTCAAACCAAGAACCTTGACTGTTGTTAACAACTAGAAATGTAATAGATCATCTAATTTTACCAATAGAAACTTTATATACAAATATTTTACTATATTAATTTTAAACTTTGATTATCCATTCATGCAATATTGTTATGACAGAAATACACACTGTACCTTTATCCAGACTCATCTATTTTTAAAAGGAAAAGTTACATATGTGAATGATGAAACTGAGTCAGAATTGTGATGCAGCAGAGAATAAAGAGAATTATGACTGATCCAAGTAGAGTTGTGCTTGAATGCTTAGAGGCAGGATGAATAATTGAAATTCCCCACCAACTTAGATGCTGTAAGATTCTGCCATGTAGGCTATGTCTGCTCCTCAGAATAGCCCTTCTGAAAGGGATGCTTTGAGGAACATACAGCATCGTCCAGACTGATCTACTGGCATCATGGCTTTTTAACAAAGGCAGTGTTTTCTGTATCAACATTCCAACATAGTAACTCCCTAGAAGTCAGCATACCTTGTAGGTAACTCTGGTGTCAGGGGAACCACTGGGCAGCTGGGCAAGTCGGTTATTTCAATAGCCCTCAATCTCTAATGTAAATATAACAATTATACAATAAATATTGAACAAACATATACAAAGAAGAGTTAAATAAAATTAGCATAAAATAGAGCATAAAGGCGCAGCTATTACAATATGTACTTATCTTCTATTTTAATGACCTATTTGAAGACATCAGTTTTTCTAATATAATGTCAAATATTTTATTTTAAATGCACATATATGTCCGCAATTACGTCCTTGGGATAGTAAATGAGAATCTCTTCTCCTAATGTATAGATAAGATATGAAATGAAGACAGATGAACTATAAAATAAATATTTATTAACATTAAAATAACATTATAAAGCAATATGCAAAACTATTGCTACTCTTTATTTATGCTATTACTGTGGAATTTTATTTTCAAGAAATAAATCAAAATATAATTTTCCCATTAATTTAGTGAGTTGATTTTTACAGATCTTTATCTCTTCCTCAATAGATGAAGTTCCTCAATAGATGAGTTTGGAAATGTATACCAAATGTAATCGGAACACACAGCTCTTTCTATACTAATTGCCCTTTAATGCAACTAATGTTACTTTCTGTTTGAATTGGCTTCATAATACAATTATGCAAACAGCATTGTGTAAAATACTGAAAAAGCTATCCAAATATGCATGAACTTTAGATGAGAGATCAATGAAGCTTTATTAGCATTGTAATATCTACACTCATAGACAAGGCTTTTGTCACCTTATTAAAGAGCTTTTTTCTGCTTGAGGATCCAATTTACATAATCAAACACATCAACTTATAAGCACAAAGGATGTACTGGATAAGAGAATTCATATGATTTCTAAAGATGGCATTATTAAGTGGAGGCTGTATTTAGTTTATGTTTTTCTCAGTATAATACATGAAAATTCATATTTATAAGGTGCTTAATATTTTGTGAAAGGTTATTTCAGGAGCTATGGTTTTGAATAGATGGATACTACAAAATTGTGCTAAAATGGCTGTGCTTATGAATTTCAGAAAGTAACTAATTTTAAAATAACATTTTCTCAATATAACAGAGTCAAACTTACAAAATGTGATTCCCAAATTTCCATCTAAGCTTGTAAATTGATTCACCTAGATTGCTATGTTGATTACGTGGCAGCAGTGTGAGGCAAAATGACAAAACTCACTTTCTCAGCCATTTCATGAGAATGATGCAGGGAATGTTCCCTTTCTGAGAACATTCTCCTTTGCTCATAGCTGGCTAGACGACAAGTGAGCCAGGAGGACAGAGTACATCCCCCAATGCCAACACATGCCAAAGACATGGAAGCAAGGTGCAGTGGGTATACTGATGAAGTCTTCCTTGTGACTGCCCGAAGAAACTGAAAATTCAGGATGCCACCAATGAGTCCACAGATACAACAAGCTGAAAAGAGGATCATCTGAGAAGAAGAAAAAAGAGGATATTAACGTTGATAAGGTTGAGATGTCCAGAACATAGAGCCTTGTGATGCTGTGGGCCAAGGACTGTAAACCTATAATGAAAAGGATGTGTTCTATTTGATTATAAACAGGTGACCAATGCCAGTCAGTGAAGACTCCACTCATTCTGATTCACTACAGAGAAAGTACATCATAGAACTTCTAAAATGAAACCAATGGTCTATATTTTATGAAAATCTGAAGTAAACTAAATTTAGCTTTTGGCTAGATGCAGACAAAAATAATGCCAGTCTCTAATATGCATGCCTTTGAGGAACAGTCATCACCTGGTGATCCCTCCCAGAGGTCTTCTTAAAGAAACATTAATATAATTTGGAAAAAATGAATGGTGATCAGTTCAGATTCTCTGACTTAAATTCTGTTTAATTCTGAAATCTTCTCAAGTTTCCAAGTATTGATAACTTATGCCAAGGTGAAGTTGCAGAAATTAGTTAAATCTTTTTTTATGTATTTCCCCAAATAGGCATCTTTGGAACTTTCCATAGTTTGACTCAAAATCAGTGAAATCTATTGTTGCCCTGAGTCACCATAGCAAATATTTCACAGCTTCTGTTTCAAAAGTGTTGTTTGATTGTTTTTAAGAAACATAGAACATGGCTTTTATTCTTTATCTTACTTCTGGTTCAATATGTGTCTCATTCATAGAGTTAAAATGCTAAATCAATCTATGGAGGACCCTTGGCAGCAGTAAGTAATATGCTTTCTGTGAAGGAAACAGCCTGTGAATACTAATGAATTTAGTTGACTCTTTAAAGAACCTCATAATAACTGTATTTGCTTTAGGAAACTGGTCTAAATTACCCTATAGGATATAATGGATCTTTAGCAGATGATACTTACTTACTATCTATTATCCATTCATATTTCCTTTTCTGGAGCACAGTAGCCAATTACATTTTTCTTCCTAGTTCTTAGGATCAAACAGAACCTTTCATATGCTAAGCAAGCACTCACTCTAAAACTGCACTATGCTCCCAGCAAACCTTTCTTACCCATGGACACACCACACACATTTCATAACAAGTACATTTATAGTTTCCTGGAAATAATTTTGCTTTTTCCTTGGACAGCTAGTAGAAAAAAGTCATAACTTTTTCAGAAGACCTTCCTGGATATTATTGATCTTATTTGTTGTGTTAATTCTTTAGGACAAACAGATTTATATCATATTTTAGAACTTATTTTTTTACATCATAAGATATTGTTTGCTTTCAACAGTTAGATGAACTCAACAAGTAATATTTGAGTACTGGCCCTAAGTGAGGCAGCCTTTCTCATTAGAAGAAATTATGCAATTCCTTCTAATTATGCAATAATTATGCAATTTTTATACTCTTTACTGCCATGAGATTTAACATTTTAAGTATGGCATGGTCAATATCAGAGGAAGGGAGGAGAGTACATTGATTTAAGAGTAGAGAAAGAAAAATAATTATCAAAATAGTGTTGCAATCTATTTCCTTCAGTGAAGTACTAGGAGAGGGCCAGGCCATGAATGCTTGAAACAGCACTAAGAAAATGTTGACAAGCAATGATTTCTACTTGTCCAGTCATTTGCTTAATTTCTCCAAGTTAATTCTGCCTTATTTATTGTTCTTATGTCAGGTTACTTATCAGGATTGAAAACCCAATGATGAAATAATAAAATCTTTATATATCTTATTGAATATATTGTTGAAAATTGATTACTACATTGCAAAATTGTTCTATTTAGTTATAATGTGTATTTTAAAACATAAGTAAAATTAACCATTTATATGCTATTTTAAATGATACTCACTTTCCTTGCAGTTTATTGAGTGCATATTTTGGTGTTTACTCACATACAATATTAAATGATCATATATTGTAGACTTTGACTATTGAATAGTCTTTTTAAAAATAGATGAAATATCTGTTTTTACAGAAATACCTCTGTGCCTGCTAAAGCTTTTCTCATTGTCTTTAATAGTTAATGACAATGCATTGATATGTGTTAGCAGAATTTTGTCACCTATAAATTAAAGTACTAGAATTAGTGCTCAGGTTTTTAGTAATATACTATTTAAACACCATTAAGCAAGTGATCCTAGACTAAAGTTATATTAGGAAAGAAGATATGTTATAAAACACTTACTGGAAACTGGAAATCTTTGGGGCTACCTGTCACTTATGGATTTCAGAAAATCCAGGAAGATAATGCACTGTCTAATGGTAACTACATCTACATGGGACTTTCCAAAAGGTTTACCTTTTTAACTTATAAAAGTGTTAGAATGACAGTAAAGACATACAACTCCTTAAAAAATGAAATATCCTCTTTCCTTCTCCCATCCCTTCCATTCATTTTTACTCTCTTTTAATTTTTTTCCCTAAACAAACTGTTCCAATACAACTATAACTGGTATTGATAGTTAGTGTGTAAAGAATAAAGGCCATACCTAAAGAGTAATAGAAGAATTACAGCTGCCAACTAAAAATATAGACATACTTCCCCAAACATTCCCATTTCCTTCAAATGTTTAACAATTATTTTACACATGGATGCTACAGTGAATGTTTTATCTGCCTTTCCTGAGTAGTTATCATCACAAAGAAAGATGGAAGATAAGGATGATTGGGAAGAACCCCCCACTTACTTCTCTGACCCCACACCTGACTTCTTATTCAAAAACTTTTTTTGAGCTCAAAGAACATTTTCCAGAATCCTTATGTAACTAATTTTGCAAATTAATAAAAGCTTATGATATTTCATAAGGTACCAGTAGAATAAATCATGCATTTTCCTTCTTTTCAAGTCTGGTAAAATGTTATAAGGACTGAGTCCTCACTTCAGCATGTAGGGCTACCTCACAGCCAACATCAGAATTAACAGGGAGTATGTTGCCTATTCCAGAATCTTTTGATACTACTATAAAACACCAGAAAATGATTATATATGTATTCACAGTAATAAAATTTTATTAAATATATCTTTAAGAGCATCAACTGCAACCAAATACCACCTCTTTCTAGGTGCTCTGCAAAATTAGCTTCACATAAAAAATGTAGGTAATCCTCAGTCCCAGATCTATATTTAATCATGTCAATTTCCCACAGAGTAAGGTTTTATGTTTATTGCTGCATGAAGGACCCAGGTAATTTCTTGAGAGTCTCCACAGGAAAAAAAATTATAAAGACTCTCATGTAGAGCAAATATTAAAGTTTAAACATTCAAGTATTTAAAATCTATCTAAGATTTTTTTCAAGAACTTTGGTGGTTTTTTTTTGTTTCCTTTTTTATTTAAGACAGGGCTTCTCTGTAATTTTGAAGCCTGTCCTGGAACCAGATCTTGTAGACAAGACTGGCCTTGAACTCACAGAAATTTGCCTGCCTCTGCCTCCTAAATCCTGGGATTAAAGGCACACACCACCACTGTCCAGCCTGGTGTTTTACTTATCTCTAACATTTTTGATAGTTTTCTTTGAAACACTGAACCCAAAATTTGCTTCTTAGTTTCTCTTTAATCCTGAATTAGCAACATTAAGTAGATAAAAGTACTCTAGTTATAATTTCTGTTTTGAATTTCAAATCCTTCAATATAGGATAAAACAAGGCAAAAACTTACAACAAGTCCTGACTTTTTTTTGGCACACAGTATTCCACATATGCCACAAAGAAGAAACTGCAAAAGAAAAGAAGAATTATTGTATTTATATAGACAGGAGAAGCTTATATGTTTAACTCATTATAATCTATTCATGACAATTTCTCCAAGCAAGTTTGCATGTCTCAGATTCCCATCCAAACAAAATAAAAACCTTTTTGTAGAATGTCAAAGGCTAAATTTTATTTATTTCTGTAAAAGTTAATTGTGAGACTTAATCAATACTTAAATCAGTTTGTCACCAGGAGAAAATATGAAGTAAAAAAACTAGAATTTTGTTCCTCTTGACTCATTTCATTGTCATTTTCTTTTCTTTCTCAGAGACAAACATATTATAAGACATTCATTCATATTAAGCACTTAGACCTCAATAGGTTGTTACATGGGTAAGGAAAATACCACAGATAAAATAATAAAACATCAAAAAAGAAGATCATTCTCTATAGAGACATTATTTGCTTCATATTTTGGGACAATGATTACATCATTCTGACAGAAAGATTGTCTCTGTGGACATGTCCAAAGAACCCAAACAGACAAATCAATTGATGCCATACAATTTCATATTAATGAGAAACTGATTACAAAGCTTTTGGAAAAAAGGAAATTAGATAATCTAAAGTAGTCAAGAGTTTAATTTGTATAAAAATATTTAAGGTTGTTGGAATAAAAATTTGTTCATACTTGAGTTGGCCTAACCATTTAGTTAAAATAATTAATTTATAAAAATAAGAAAATTCATTATTCAAATTTGCTAAGAAATCTGTTTCTATTTCATTTTTAAATTTTTGATGTTTTTTTAATTTTATAGTGAGTAATGTTCTTGCCACCAAACCTGACAGCCTGAGTTCATATCTTGTGACTTACAAAGTGAAAAGAACCAATTCTTAAAGGTTGTTTACAGATGTCCATATTTATGTCCACACGTATAAACACAAACACACGCAAAATTATATAAATAAATATAATATAAAATTTAAAATATCTCAAGTAATAGCTAATAATGTATCTAATTTCAATGAAATATTTTGTATCTGGATATATTTTTTAAAATCCATCCAAAAATATTCCAATACTTCCCTGAAATAATATGTACGTGAGGAATATATTGAAAAACAGCAGTGCTGTCTGTGAGGTCCTTGGAGCCAGGCAAGAAGGCCTGCTCCTGTGCTGAGAGGATCCAGAGAGGTGATCATGTACCTGGATGGTCCTGGGGATCTGAGTCCAGGCCCCCTCCAGTTTCCAAAGATTTTCTGGCCATACAGAGGGGTGTCTTCCAGACTCCTGGCTTTCTTTACCACATTCCCCCCCTGCTCCCAAGCACTCATTTTCATCTCTGAGGTCCTTGGATAACCCAAATTAGCCTGCTTCAGGGATGAGAGGTCTGGGGAGACAGCAGGGAGTGTTCGTGCCATTGGGGCTTCTTCATACCATCCCACCCTGTCTCCCAAGCTTGCCTTTCTGTTTGCAAAGTCATTTCTGCCTGCAAGGAGTCCTGCTAACTTGCTGAGTGGATCCAGAGAGGTGAGTGAGTGGCCAAGCAGCCGGATCGTCCCAAGGAACTGAGTCCAGGCCTTATCCAATTCACTAAGATTTTCTGGCCATCCAGTTGGGTGTGTTCCCAGCTGCTGGCCTTCTTTACCACATTCCAACCTGCCCCCAGGCACTCCTTTTCATCTACAGGTTGCTGTTGTATCCTCAGCACCTGAGATTCTTTCTTCTATCTCTTGCATTCTGTTGGTTATACTTGTCTCTGCATTTCCTGTTCTTTTACCCAGAAGAAAGAATCTCAGGTGCTGAGGATACAATAGAGGAAATAAACTAAGAGATCAAAGAAAACAACAAATCCAACATATTCTTGACACAAAACATCCAGGAAATCTGGGACACTATGAAAAGACCAAACTTAAGAATAATAGGGGTAGGGGCTGGAGAGATGGCTCAGAGGTTAAGAGCATTGTCTGCTCTTCCAAAGG
>LOEQ01009704.1:23283-44833 GCA_001685075.1 Bramus lutescens
GACAGAATATTGTATACATAATAAATAAATAAATAAATATTTTTAAAAAAGAATAATAGGGGTAGAAGAAGGAGAAGAATTACAGCTCAAAGCCCAGAAATAAATATTCAACAAAATTATAGAAGAAAACTGTCCCAACCTAAAAAAGAATATTCCTATGAAGGTACAAGAAGCATACAGAACACCAAATACACTGGTTTAAAAATAAAAAAAAACACTTCACCATATAATAATCAAAACACAAAACATACAGAATAAAGAGAGAATATTAAGAGCTGCCAGGGAAAAAGGTCAAGTAACATATAAAGGTAAACCTATCAGAATAACACCTGACTTCTCAATAAAAACCATGAAAGCCAGGAGGACCTGGATAGATGTGCTGCAGACACTAAGAGGCCATGGATGAAAGGCCAGACTACTATACCCAGCAAAGCTTTCTTTCACCATCAATGGAGAAAACTAGATATTACATGCCAAAAACAGATTTAAACAATACATATCCACAAACCCAACCTTACAGAAAGTACTAGAAGAAAAACCACAACACTAGGAAGCCAACAACACCCACAATAGCACAGACATCTGACAACCCTCCACCAACACAACTCAAAGAAAAGAAACACACAAAAACTGCCACCAAAAATATAACTGGAGTTAACAGCCACTGGTCATTAACATAGCTTAATATCAATGGACCCGATTCACCTTTAAAAAGGCACACATTAAGGAAAAAACAGGATCCAACATTCTGTTGTTTACAAGAAACACACCTTAACCTCAAGGTCAGACACTACATCAGAGTAAAGGGTTGGGAAGAGGTTTTCCAAGCAAAATTACCCAAGAAACAGGAGTGTATGGCTATCCTAATATCTAACAAAATTGATTTCAAACTAAAATCAACCAGAAGAGATGGAGAAGGACACTTTGTACTCATAACAGGAACAATTAATCAAGATGAAGTCTCAATCCTGAATATCTATGCCCCCAATACAAAAGCACCCACATATGTAAAGGAAACATTACTAGAACTCAAATCACACATCAAACTCAACACACAATAGTAGGAGATTTCACCACTCCTCTCTTACTAATGGACAGATCAACTAGAAAAAATTTCATGGAGAAATAAGGGAACAAAAAATTTAAAGAATCAAATGAACTTAACAGACATATATAGAACATTCCACAAAAAACCTTCTTCTCTGCATCTCATGGATCCATCTCAAAAATTCATATTCAGTAACAAAGCAAGCATCCACAGCCACACAAAAAAGTGGAGTAATCACCTGTGTCTTCTTGGATCACCATGGAGTAAAGTTAAAATTTCATTACAACTCCACCCCCAGAAAGCCTAAAAACTCATGGAAACTGAACAGTCAACTACCGAACCACCCCTGGATCAAGGAAGAAATAAAGAAAAAATCAAAGTCTTCCTTGAATTCAGTGAAAATGAAGACACAACATACCAAAACCTATGGGACACTATGAAAGCAGTGCTAAGAGGAAAGTTTACAGCACAAAGTGCCCACATAAAGAAAACAGAGAAAGCTCACATTAGAAAATTAACAGCACAACTAAAACCACACAAAAAAAGAAGCAGCAGACTCAACCAGGTGGAGTTAAAGACTGGAAATAATTAAACTGGGGGATGAAATCAACAAAATAGAAACAGAAAAAAATCCAAAGAATCAATGAAACAAAGAGCTGGTTCTTTGAGACAATCAACAATATTGGCAAACCCCTATCCAAACTATCAAAAAGCAGAGAGAGAACACTCAAATTAACAAGATCAGAAAGGAAATGGAGAACATAACAACAGACACTGAGGAAATTCAGAGAATCATTTGGTCTTATTACAAAAGCCTGTAATCCAAAAATTTGGAAAATGTTAAAGAAATGGACATTTTTTAGATATATACCCTATACCAAAATTAAATTAAGACCAGGTGAACAATATAAATAGACCTATAAGTCATGGGGAAGTAGAAGCTGTCATAAAAAAACCTCTCAAACAAAAAGCACAGGATGAGATGGTTTTAGTGAAGAATTCTACTAGAACTTCCAAGAAGAGCTAATGCCTATACTCCTTAACGTGTTTCACATCATAGAAACAGAAGAGTCATTGCCAAACTCTTTTTATGAAGCCACAGGTACCCTAATAACAAAACCACATAAAGACTCATTGAAGAAAGAGATTTACAGGGCAATCTCACTCATGAAAATTGATGCAAAATTCTCAATAAAATACTGGCAAACTGAATCCAAGAACACTTCAAAAAATTATCCATTATAAACAAGTAGGCTTCATTCCAGGGATGCAGAGCTGGTTCAACATAAGAAAATCTATCAATGTAATCCATCATATAAATAAACTGAAAGAAAAAACCTTATGATCATTTCATTAGATGTCAAAAAAGCATTTGACAAAATTCAACACTTTATGATAAAGGTCTTGGAGAGATTAGGGATACAAGGATCATATCTAAATATAATAAAAGAAATATAGAGTAAGCTGACAGCTAACATCAAATTAAATGGAGAGAAACTCAAAGCCATTCTATTAAAATCAGTAATAAGACAAGGTTGTCCACTCTCTGCCTATCTCTTCAATATAGTGTTTGAAGTTCCAGCAATAACAATAAGACAACATAAGGAGATCAAGGGGATTCGAATCGGAAAGGAAGAAGTCAAATTTTNATCCATCATATAAATAAACTGAAAGAAAAAACCTTATGATCATTTCATTAGATGTCAAAAAAGCATTTGACAAAATTCAACACTTTATGATAAAGGTCTTGGAGAGATTAGGGATACAAGGATCATATCTAAATATAATAAAAGAAATATAGAGTAAGCTGACAGCTAACATCAAATTAAATGGAGAGAAACTCAAAGCCATTCTATTAAAATCAGTAATAAGACAAGGTTGTCCACTCTCTGCCTATCTCTTCAATATAGTGTTTGAAGTTCCAGCAATAACAATAAGACAACATAAGGAGATCAAGGGGATTCGAATCGGAAAGGAAGAAGTCAAATTTTTGTTATTTGCAGATTATATGATAGTGTATATAAGTAATGCCAAAAACTTTACCAGAGAACCCCTACAGCTGATAAATACCTTCAGTGATATGGATGGATACAAAATCAACTAAAAAAAAATCAGTAGCCCGCCTATACACAAAGGATAAAGAAGCAGAGAGAGGAGAAACATCACCTTTCACAATAGCCACAAATAGCATCTTGGGGTAACACTAACCAAGGAAGTAAAAGGTCTATTTGACAAGATCTATAAGTCTTTGAAGAAATAAATTGAAGAGGATAGCAGAAAATAGAAGGATCTACAATGCTCTTATATTGGTAGGATCAACATAGAAAAATGGAAATACTACCAAAGATAATCAATAGATTCAATGCAATCCCCATCAAAATGTCATCAAAATTCTTCTTAGACCTTGACAGAACAATAATCAACTTTATATGAAAAAAACAAAAAACCCAGGATAGCTAAAACAATCCTATACAATAAAGAAACATCCAGAGGCATTATCATCCCTGATATCAAACTCTATTACAGAGCCACAGTAATGAAAAGAGCTTGGTATTTGCATATAAACAGACACATTGACCAATGAAATCAAATTGAAGACCTGGCTATTAATCCACAAACCTATGAACACCTGATTTTTGACAAAGAAGCTAAAATTATGCAACGAAAAAAAGAAAGCATCTTTAACAAATGGTGCTGGATGTCAACCTGTAGAAGAATGAAAATAGATCCATATCTATCACCATGCACAAAACTCAAGTCCAAATGAATTAAAGACCTCAATATAAATCTGACCATGCTGAAACTGATAGTTGAGAAATTGGGAAGTAGCCTGCAATACAGTAAGAGCAACAATGAATAAATGGGATTTCCTGAAGCTGAGAAACTTCTGTAAAGCAAAGGACATAGTCATTAAGACAAAAATACAACCTACTGAATGGGAGAAGATATTCACCAACAGAGGTCTGATCTCCAAAATATCTAAAGAACTCAAGAAACTAGACATTAAAACTCTAAATAACCCAATTAAAAGATGGGATACTGAACTAAACATAGAATTTTCAACAGAAGATTTCCAAATGGTCAAAAGATACCTAAGGATATGTTCAACTTCCTTAGGTATCAGGGAAATGCAAATCAAAACAACTTTGAGATACCAACTTACACCTATCAGAATGGATAAAATCAAAAACACCAATGATAGCCTATCCTGGAGAGGATGTGGAATAAGGGGAACACTCATTCATTGCTGTTGAGAATACAAACTTGTGCAACCACTTTGGAAATCAGTGTGGCGGTTTCTTAGAAAATTGGGAGTCAACCTACCTTAGGATCCAACAATACCACTCTTGGGAATATACCCAAGGGATGCCCAATAATATTAAAAATAATTTGTTCAACTATATCCATAATAGCATTATTTATAATAGCCAGTACCTGGAAACAACCTAGATGCTCCTCAATGGAAGAATGGGTAAAGAAAGTGTGGTATTCTACATATTAGAGTACTACTCAGCAGTAAAAAATCAGTTACATCTTGAATTTTGCATGCAAATAGATGGAAATAGAGAACACTATCCTGATTGAGGTAACACAGACACAAAAATATGAATATGGTATGTATTCACTCATTAGTGTATTCTAACCATAACCAATGGACATTGAGTCTATAGTACGTGATCCTAGAGAAGCTAAATAATAAGGTAAACCCAAAGAACTACATATATACATTCTCCTAAAAATAGGAAGCTGAGAAGATTGACATGCAAAAATTGGGAGCATGGGGTTGGGGTTGGGGTAGGGTTATAAGGAGAGGGGAGAGAGAAGGGAGAAGGGGGTCCATAAGTGGGATGGTTTAGATAGATGAAGGACAGATATGGGAAAGGGGAAGAAGATATCTTAATTAACAGAGTCATTTTGGTGTTGGTAAGAGGCTTGGCTCTAGAGAGGTTCCCAGGTGTCCACAGTGACGACCCCAGCCAA
Organism: Bramus lutescens; assembly: GCA_001685075.1. Lineage (NCBI taxonomy): Eukaryota > Metazoa > Chordata > Mammalia > Rodentia > Cricetidae > Bramus > Bramus lutescens. The sequence goes on from LOEQ01009704.1 coordinate 28,313, forward strand.
GACCCTGAGCAGTGGAGGAAAGGGTGCCTGAACTGGTCTTGTCCTATAGTCAGACTGATGCATATCTCGAATATCACCATAGAACCTTCATCCTGCAACAGATGGAGATAGAGACAGATACCCACATTAGAGGACTGGACTGATCTCCAAGGTCCAGGTGAAAAGTAGAAGGATGGAGAATATGAGCAAGGAAGTCAGTACTGCAAGCGGTTGGTCCATCCACTGAGAAAGTTTTCCTGAGCTAATGGGAGCTCACCAAATCCAGCTTGAACTGGACCCTCTGAATGTGGCTGACAATTGGGGCAGACTGAGAAGCCAGTGATAATGGCACTGGGATTTGTCTCTTCTGCATGTACCTTCCTAAGCCTGGACAAAGTGGGGAGGGCCTTGAACTCCCACAGGGCAGGGTACCCTGGTCTCTCTTAGGATTGGATGGGGAGAGGGTGGGGGGATAGGTGGAGCAGGAGGGGAGTGGGAGGAGGGTAAGAAGTGGAAATTGTGAATAGTGTTATTTATAAAGTAATAATAATAAATAAAAAGAAAAAAATAAAAAAGTAGGTAAGGGAAGTTTTTTGAAGGGAATTTCCCATAAGAGAACAAGGCAGTTATAAACCAGGCGGTATGTATCATGAGGTGTTAGTGAGGAAAGGTTACATAAAAATTTGGAAAGCTCTTAAACAACATTCAAACTATCAAGGAAAGTATAAGAATCATTTATTTCATCAAATAAGTAATCTAATATTTCCAAATATCATACAGAAAATTTAACATGGAGTATTTGAGTGTTTCTATGTACAATTATTTGCAAATCCCATAGAAGAAAACAGTTTAGTTTATTTATTAATTCAGAGGACTAAGAAATGTATTCTGAATATAAAACCAATATCATGGGCCAAAATATTCCTTAGCCTTTTTTAGAGTCTTTTGTACTGTTTCTATCACACAGGCTTCAAGACTGTGCTTAATAAATTCAGATTTGGACAAATTATGATACTTTTAGCTCCTCAAGATCTAGATAAAAATCTCAGCATATCCTTATCTTCAAATTTCACTAACTAGTCTGTTATTCAATCTGGAAGTCAATTCACCCAAATTCATTCTTCAAATAATTTGGCAATTCAGTTGTATGGTTTTTTGGTTTGTCTTGAAATCTATATAAACCTTCATTTTTTTATTTACAGAAAACACAAAGGGCTAGACTAGCACAAGCAGAATTCTTCATTTCAGTCACTTGCTTGGGACATATAGATCTGAAGAAATTTCCTCTTCCTATTTGCCACTTCAGTTGGACAGAGCTAAGGCCTAATGGAGAGAGAGAGTAAGAGAGAAGGTAGGTGACATTTTTAATTATCCTTCAGCGAAGTATTTAAAATACATTCTGTAATAGTTATTTTAGTTAGGGTATCTAAAATAATGGAAATTTGTAGTACAGTTGACAAGTTCTTGGCTTATACTTAGTCATCTTATTCAGAACAGTATCACCCCAACAACATAACCAACTTACCTTTTATTCTATTACAAGCCATAGCACTGGAAAAGTACTTTACAGATGGTCTAATCTAGTCTTGGTACTTTACAGATAGGGGCCTGGAGAACTAGAAGCCTGGACAAGTTTGTCAACTTACTAAGATAACACAGGGAAATTATCCATCACACATGCAATCAAAGCTCTTATTAAGTGTTTGTTAATTTGTTTATAATTATTTACTGGTAATGATTTTCAAAATGAGTTTTTAGTTTGTGCATACTATGCAATTCACTAATAAAACACCTGCTTATGTAAAAGGACACTCTTTGACCTTATCAATATTGACAATTTTTGTAATAAAATGAATGGAAAGTTAATAATTATAATTATACTATAGTGTAAAGTTCATTATTCATCACTTTCCAGGAATATTTTCTAATTTCAATTATTTTTGTAAGTACTTTTTCCAAATTGCAAAACATTTACCCTCATCATAAAAATTCTTAAGTAAAAAGTTGATCATAGTCATGTATGTGTGTGTGTCTATAGGTGTATGTATGCATGTATGGTGTTTTTTGTGTATACTCATGTGCCTGCAGCTTTAATAAAATACATGGTTTTGCATTAGAAATATTAAGTGAAGGGAGGAGTTTTGTTTGATGTTTGCTATGAAACTCAAGTGATATAGCAACCCAATGGATAAGTCATCAAGTGCTATACTATTAGGTGATTTAGAGTCATCTAAGGTCATCAAACAAGTTAAAGAAATTGTTAAATTAGCATTCTATATTTTAAGTAAGTCAACATTTAATAAAAGGACCATAGAAAATTTTGATTTTGTTTATAGAATAGAAACAGGCAAGGATATTTTTCACTTTAATATATAGTGATATACTGCATATGTTTTAGCAAAGAAAGCAGGCTTATAGTTCAGAAGGTTAAACTAAGCCACTAGAGATCAAGAAATGTTGTTACACACCTTTAATCCCAGGATTTGAGAGACAGAGACAGACAAAACTCTGTGAGTTCAAGGCCACCCACTGTTACACAAGATCAATGCAGAAACAGGTCCAGGTATGGTGGCTAACATTTTTAATCCCAGTACTATGGAGTCATATGCCCTTAATACCAGCACTAAAGAGGAATATAAACACTAAGAAACAGAGACTCAGGCCTCTGTCTGAAGTTTCCCAGCCTTGGTAGAGGTAAGAATTATCTAGTGGCTTGGCTGTTTTGCCTTTCTGATCATCAGCTTGAACCCCAATATCTGTCTCTGGGTTTTTATTGTTTGTACTACATTTGGCATCCAATATTTCATGTAAGAATTCATGAAAGAGCCACATTAACAGGCCAGAGCTGAATGTGGGGCTCCCACTGCAGCTACACTTGGGGCACCTGACCCATCTAACTAGACTTTATTTTCTTTATTCCACAAGCCTTTGAGTGAGTTTGGAATTTTTCTGTTGTAGCTTTCAAACAGCCCCCCAAACACGTGCTTTTTCCAAACATTACCCTATGTGTATTCAATCAGTTGTTCTCTCTCTATTTTCACTATGAGCTGCAGGGTCTCCCTGAACCCCCTCTTGGGCTGCTACCTTGAAATCCAGTAAGGCTTTTGCTGTTCTACACAGAAGCCATAAGCCTCATATCTTCATTAACTTTGTTGGTAGATTTGCTAAGACAATTGGGAATTTTTTAAGTGAGGAGCTAGTTTAAAAAGAGAGATTTTCCCACATGAAAAAAGGAGAAAAACCACTACATTTGAAGAATTTGGGTCTCTGTATGATATGCTAGGAAATTTGAAAATTGAATGATGAGGCAGATCCATCCAGAGTGGTGAATGAGTGGCCACCTGGCTGGACAGTCCCAGGGAATGGAGTCCAGGCCCCCTCCAATTCCCTGTCTACTGGTTTTCTTTATTCACCCCATCCTATCTTGCCCCCAAGTACTTTTTTCCATCTGTGTGGTCCTAGGATCCCACAGCTCAGTGTGCTTCAGGGCTGGGGATCTGGGGAGCCAGTGCTGAGTGGTTCTGCCACTGGGCTTCTTTGGGCCACATCACCCTGTCCCCCAAACCTGTCCTTTTGTCTTCAAGGCCATTAGAGCCCAGCAAGAAGCCCTGCTCCTATACTGAAGAGATTCATTCAAAGTTGTAATTGAGTGGACCCCAAGCACTCATCTTGCCCCCAAGCACCCATTTTCATCTATGGGGTCCTTAGATGCACCAGCACAGTCAGCTTCAGGGTGTGTGTGGGGAATTTGAGAACAAGCTCCAGTACTAAGGGGACCTAAGAGTGGGCAGACCAAGAAAACTACCAAGTACACAGTCAGCCACAGAAAAGATTGGACTAAGACACCAAGACTCTCCTGGCTTCATTTGAAGGAAGAGATGGGCAGGCACCAATGCAGTAATTCCTCCAACAACCTGAAAAATAATGTGATAACATGAAATAATCCATCAAACATGCAACAGGAAGACTTGAACACCCTAACCCAGAAGAAGTAGAAGAAATAAACTTTAAATGTAACCTTATGAAAATGATGGAGGCCTTTAAACCAGAAGTAAAAACTCCTTTAAAGGATCTACTGCATGTACTAGCTTTTTGGGAATCTAGTCTGTTTGGATCCATACCTTCCTAGACCTAGTTGGAGGGGGAGGGCCTTAGACTTCCCACAGGGCAGGACACCCTGACTTCTCTCTGGACTAGAGAGGGAGGGGGAGGGGTGTGGGGAGAGTGGGAGGGAAATAGGAGGATGAGAGGAGGTGGAAATTTTTAATAAATAAATAAATAAAAAGAAAAAAATATTTCAACAAATGGTGCAGACATAACTGGATGTCAGCATGTAGGACTCAAATAGATCTATACCTATCCCCATGCACAAAACTCAAGTTCAAGTGGATTAAGCACCTCAATATAAATCTACTCACACTTAACCTCATAGAAGAGAAAGTGTGAAGTAGTCTTGAACACATGGACCCAGGAGACCAGTTTTGAAATATAATGCCAATAGCACAGACACTGGGAGTAACAGTAAATAAATGCGAACTTCTGAAACTGAGACGCTGCTGTAAAGCAAAAGACACAGTCAACAAGAGAAAAATGTAGCCTACTGAGTGGGAAAGCATTTTTAATCTACATAATACAGAGGACTGATCTCCAAAATATACACAGAACCCAAGAGACATCAAAATATCAACTAATCCATGATTTTTTTAAAGAAAGGGTAAAGATATTAACAAAGAAATCTCAACAGAAGTATCTTAAATAACAAAAGACACTTAAGGAAAAGTTCAACATCTTGAGCCATCAGGGAAATGCAAATAAAAACACCTCTGATATATCATCTTACACCAGTCGTAATGGCTAAGAACAAAGACACCAGTGATAGCTTATCTGGAGAGGATGCAGAGAGAGGGAGAATGCCCTCCATTGCTGGTGGGAGTGCACAGTTGTACAGCTATTTTGGAAATCAATATGATGGTTTCCAAACTACCTTAAGACCCAGCAATGCCACACATGGGAATTTATCCAAAGGATGTTCAATTATAAAACAAAGACTTTTGTTCAACTATGTTCACAGCAGCAATATTCACAATACCTAGAACCTGAAATCAACCTTAACCAAAGAATGGATAAAGAAAATGTGGTACATTTACGCAATGGAGTACTATTTAGTGATAAAAAATGACATCTTGAAATTTTCATGCAAATGGATGAAACTAGAAAAAAAATATTGAACTAGAACCTAGAACCAGAAAGACAAGCACAGTATTACTCATGCATAAGTGGATATTAGACCTAAATCAAAGGAGGACCAGTCTGTAGTCCACAACCTCAGAGAAATTAGGTAAAAAGGATAATCCTAAAAGAAAATACATGGAGGGAAGAGGAAATAGACAAGATCTCCTAAGAAAATTACAAGTATGCACATGGGGGGAAAGAGTGGGCAGAATTGGAAGAAGAACAAATAAGGGGAGGGGGAAATTTGAGAGAGTAGGATGGTAGTGATGGGGAAGGACAGAGAGGAAGAGCAAAGAAAGATAGCTTGATTTAGGGATTCATTATGGTGCTAGAAAGAACCCTGGCACTAGAGAAATTCCCAGAGATCCACAATAATGACCCCAGCTAAGACGTTAGGCATTTATGAAGAGGGTTTCTGAGTTGGCCTTGCCTTGTGATCGGATTTACACCTGTCATCATAGAATGTCATCATAGAATCTTCATCCAGCAACTGATAGAAGTACATGTAGAGATCCACAGCAAGGCACTGCGCTGAGTTCCCAAAGTCCAGTAGAAGAGAGAGAGGAAAGGGTTCAAGACCTTGATGGGGTTACCCACTGAAACAGTTTACTTGAGCTAATAGGAGCTCAATGACCCCAGTCTGACAGTGAGGGAACCAGCATAGGACCATATTAGTCCCTATGAATGTGGGTAACAGTTGCATGGCTGGGTCAGACTGTGACACCATTGACAGTGAAACCAAAACTTATCCCTACTGCTTGTACTGATTTTTTAGAACCCATTCTCTTTGGAGGGATACCTTGCTCAGCCTAGATATAATGGGAAAAGACTTGGTCCTGCCTCAAAGCAGTGTGCTATATTTTGTTCACTCACTATGGGAAGCCTTAACATCTCTGAGTGGTTGATACTTGGGGGAGGAATGGTGGAGAATGGTGTAGTAGGTCCTTTTGTCTTTGTGTTGCTCTGCATTCATTGGTCCAATGTCAGCCTTTGCCACACCTTCTACATGTACCTGAAGGCTGAGTCCTCCTATTTTTGCCATGCCCAGAGGAGAGATTATTCCTATAAATTCCTTGTTTACAATCCCTTCTCAGATGTCCTATTCTACCACAATTAAAACATTTTGTATTTTGATATCTCCTCATTCCTTTTGAAATTGCTTCTCCTACCCAAGATTAAGTATTATAGTCAAAGGTCTCAATGTTCATTTCATTTCATCAGGATCCATTCATCTATAGGTGCTTCAAAGTCCCAAGTATCTTTTTGCATTCTAAGTTGGCATTTTCAAAGACCAGAGACTCAATAAGTACTCCTCCAGCATCTGGGTCTGGGTCTGTTACTCATATTTGTACAGCCTTAGTTAATCTTTGTAAAATTCAGTAAAGTATTTTCTCTGGCCATGTTTAACCCTAGCGTATGATTCAATTTGTCTCCCTGCTTCATGCAAGAGTCTGCACGACATTCTTCAAGATACAGAAGAAAATGACTGCACTTTTTGAAATTTCTTGCTTCATGAAAAAGTCTGCTGGATATTATGGGCCTGTTGGCTGATGATGGATGCCCCAATAGTACAGAAGAAGTTTGGGTAACTGTCTGGGAAGTAAGATGTTGTCAGTTCTAGAGTTTTGGACATCTTCTAAAGGACCCAGGTTCAGTTCTGACATCCAAACAAGTAGCTTACCACCATTAATGTCTGAAGATCATGGATATCTGCACACATGTGGCAAACATAAACTCACACAAGCACACACAAAAGCATATATAGATTAAAGTATTTTTAATTAAGCTGAAAAGAGATTGATGTCCTCTTCAGTAAACAGAAAAATAAAAGAATAGAGAGGGGCAACCTAAGATTTCCAGACAATATATATCCAGTATCCTTACAGAAATAGCCATACGGCAGAAGCTCTGTTACAACTAACCAGTGTCAGACTTAAGGAGATTCAAGAAAGTGATAGTCTTATATGGCATGCATTCACCATTTGTGAGGGAAATGTTAAACTGAAGGTCAGTTTGTAATATCCCTAATGATGGGATAAAATTGGTTGAAGGTGTTTTAGAGCCAGGTTCACAGTTACAATGGAGTATGTGGTTCAGAGAAGAGGTTATTGAACAACAGAGTAAAACTAGAGGTAGGAAAATCTTCTGAGACCAATTTCTTGGAGAAGGAGAATATGTACTACAGAAAGACAAATTGTATATGATGACCACACCCTGCATTTATACTGTGCATCAACTTTAAATGCTTGGGGCAGAATTAGAGAAATACAAAAGAAAACTGAGTCATTTACTAAATTTATATAGGGCCCAAAGAAACACATTATAGATTTCTTACAAAGATTGACTTTATCAGTAAATAGAATGATTTCATAATCAAATTCATAACCAAATCCATAATACATACAAATAATAATTGGATCTCTGGCTTTTAAAAATGCCATTTCTCTATTCAGAAGGACAATTAGGCCATGAAAGACAAGGTCATCACTCTGTGGAATGAATTTAAGATACAATTAGTATTGAATCTCATGATCATGATGATGCATGAATAGGAGAGATGATTTCCAAAGGTTTGAGGAAAAATCAAAATGACAAATGCTATAATTGTGGTGAACAAGGTCACCTTAATATATATTGTGGTTAGGGCTTTCCTAGAAACAATGTGTTTCCTAATAATAATCCATTCAAAATGTTCATTTCTTCTGGATTATGCAAAAGATGTACAATGACATACATTAAACTAATGAATGTTGGTCAATGAGGATCATTCTAGGTGATCTTTTGCCATCAGGAAACTCTGTGAGGGGCTTGTAACCAAATCTGGCTCATAGAAGAAACTTTCTGCCAGGGCAATTAAACAACGTAATGTCTATTGTAAGAAACCATACTGTTCTGGATAATAGAACAGCTATAGAAGAGAGAACAGAAAATTCTGAAAAAACCATAAAGTGAGTGTTTTGGCAACTTCCATGAATGAACAAAGACCAAAATTAAATATACAAAGAAATGACATTGTCATTGAAGTTCTGGTAGTCACAGGTATGTATGTAACAATAATTTCATCCAAATCTTTTCACCCAAATTGGCCTCTTTAGGACATAAATGTTCATGTTTTAGCTATTGGAACTTTATCTCACATAAAGCAGAGTGTAATATGGGTTGAATGTATAGGGCCAGAAGGACAGAGAGAAAAATTTAAACCATGTATGGCTAACATAGCAATGAATTTGTAGGGACATGATTGGTTACAGCAATGGAATATTCAGAATAGCATTCACCCAAACTTAGAAACACGTCATAAATTAATGTATATTTCTGTTAAAAATATTATATGGTATTATGAAGAACAGTCTCCAACCATTCAGGTTGTACATGAACCTAAAATAGCAGTTGCTGGTATTTCAAAGTCACCAACAGCCCTAACTTTAAAATGGTTAATATAAAAACATGTATGGGTTAGGCAAAGGCCTTTAACTGTAGAGATACTGCAGGCTTTAGAACAGCTGGTACGAGGGAAACTAGATGTTCACCATATTGAATAATCAACTAGCACTTGGGATTCTCCTGGTATTTGTTGTTAAATATTTGTTAAACAAATCTCCTGAGATTGGTTGATAAAGAGAAGTCTGTAAAATGGAGAATAGTGACAGATGTAAGAGCTGTTCAAAAGGTGATTCAGGCAATGGTTTCTCTATAGTCTGCCATTCCTTTGACTTCTCAGTTGCCTAAAGTATAGCTTTTTATACTTACTTATTTACAAGATTGTTTCTTTATAAGAAAAAGACAGAGAAAATTTGCCTTTGCAATGCCCACTTACAATAATCTTTAGCCTTCTAAAAATATTAATAGAAGATTCTCCCACAGAGAATGTAACATAGCCCCATAGTGTACCAATATTTTGTACCTCAACCATTGGAAATGGTACATAAGCAATTTTCTAAATCTATAATTTACTATGACATGGATGACATTTTGCAAACTGTTTCAAATGTAGATACATTAGAAAGAATGTTTGAAGGAGTTAAAAAAGTTTTACCTTGTTGAGGACTACAAATTTTTCCTGAAAATATACAAAGAGGAGATTCTATTAATTATTTAGGCTACAAAACAGATTTACAAAAAATTAGGCCTCACAAAATGCAAATTAGGAGAGATCAATTGCAGACTCTTAAAGATTTCCAAAGAATGTTAGGAAACACATTCCATCACTCACTAGGGCATGGTTTCTTTTGCTTTAAAAAGCAAATGTAGCCATGTGCTTGCTCTCTTGCTTCCAGTTCCTGCTGCTAGACTCTATTCCTGGTTGTGCCAAGGGCTGTTGTCTAGGACAGTGATCTGTAAGCTTTTTCCCTAAAAATAAATAACCCTTTTATAAATCATAATTCAAAACTGGTGTGAGATTGTTTTGTGACTTAGGCCTATATATGGTGTCCAACATTTGGTTTTAGAACCCCCAGGCTTGGCTGCCTGCCTCCAGCTCACAGTGTGCCTGGCTTGGCATAAGCATTCCCTCAGCCAACTGTGGCCTGTGCATAGAGCCAGCAATTCAATATAGAATCTTGCACAGAGGCTTTTCTTGTTATAGATCAGCCACAATTCTTTATATTTTCTCTTTACATACCTTGAATTGGCTTCAAGTCCCCACAAACTATCATTTGCCTCCCACCAGGGTGCACCACAGGAATCTGGGTGAGACACAGGATTCTCTGGTCTGAACCAGTTGTTCTGTGGCTTTCTAATTGTTTGTTTTGCCTATTCCACTGCACTAAAGACATTCACAGAGCACACAGTCTGTGATTTATCTTTCAGCATTTCACTCTAAAATCAGATTTCAGACCAGCCATGTGGATTCACTTGCACCACTATGTCCCACTGGGTTAGTTTTGTAGGTGGCCTATGACACCGACAGGCGGGTAATGGTTATTGCACCTAATCTAGCTAATTAAACTGCAGGTAAGATTTGATATTCTAAATATAGATCATATATTGCTAATTTAAAAGGGCAATATGTTAGACAACTTAATCATCCAAGGTTTCAATAGCCTCTTTTCCTAGAGCATGTGTGAGGTTTTACAAGACTTATACAATGTCCCCTCTACATTGCTATTTCTGATTCTGGGGATTAATCTTGTCCTCAATTTTTTTTTGTAAAAATATGGTTTGACAGCAGGGTAAAAATGAGGCATTTTTAGAAATGGTACAGTCTTTTCAGACTGAAACTATACTTCTCAGGGAAGAGTTTGGAAATCTGAAGAAGGATATGACCAATTTAACAAATAAAACTTGGTCAACTGAGATACTTTCGGAAATGGTACAGACTGATAATTTATTTAAAGGAAGATTTAGCCATCTGGAGAAGGAAACAGCCAATTTGGCACATAAAACCCAATCAATGACAGTGGATGTTGAAACATTATTTGAGAGAATTTGCGCTGTTGAATGTATTAATCAGACTCTGTCAAAGGATTGTGACAGATTTATATAATGTCTCTAATATGTTATGAAGATTACATCCAAGGCTGAGAACTTATCTCTACTGGACAGACTTCATGCCTTGGAATCCTCAATGAGGGCATTAGAGCAGAACACTGGACAGGAAATCCAAAAGGCAGTGGGAAACAGATTTAAAAAAATTGAGAAAATTATTGAATTTGATGACAAGGAACAAAAGGTACAAAGGCAAAATTTAAGCTCATCAGTATGTAAAAATCTCTGGAATAGCTTCCTCAGAGTTCTGCCTGCCTTTCCAGTAATAACCACAGAAAAAGTATCTGGTCCCAAATACCCTAAGATGGTCAAAGAATTAACATGGGAGCCCATATATATGACTGTTCTAAAGGAAATTAAACAAACAATTGTAGTTTATGGATTTCATTCATCCTTTGTTAGGAAAATGGTCAAAAGCTGAGCTTTCAGTATGAAAGCAATGCCTCAAGATTGGGCTCAGTTAATCTCAGCAGTCCTAGAAAGTGTACAGCATTTACTTTGGAGGTGTTTTTTTTTAAAGAGGAGAGAATTTTAGAGCAACAAGATTTGCAAAATTACTTGAGATTTCCCTAGATCAAATTTTCTAGGTGATGAATGTGGTCCAGTCATTCCCAGTTACTGTGGAGAATGTGTCTCACCAGGAAAATAAAAAAAAATCTAATGCCTGCTGTAAAAAGCAATACTGGTCTGAATGATGGGCTAAATGTGGAGGATGAGTCAAAAACTCCAATAGGACAGAGAAAATGTATATTTTGGCAGACTTCCATAAATGATCAAAGACCAAAGCTAAGACTGTATAAATGGCACTTTTATTGAAGGCTTGCTAGACACAGGTGCAGATGTAAGTATCATTACTCCAGAATCTTAGCATTGGAATTGCCCTCTTCAAGAAGTAGATGTTCAGTTTCTGGGAACTGGAACCCTATCTTGGGTAAAACAAAGCACGAGATAGGCTGAATTCTTAGGGTCAGAAGGGCAAATAGGAAGACTAAGGCCATATATAACCAATATTGCAGAGATTTTGTGGGGTCATGACCTATTTCAGCAATGGAATACCCAGATTAACATTTCTGCAGCCCCAAAACTTATGTTTCTGAGGAAAATATCAGAAGATATTATAGAAGATGGACACCAGCCATTCAGGCTGTACAAGAAAACAAAGCAATTGTTAAACTTTCATAGGTACCAGCAGCCCTACAATTAAAATGGTTAGCTGAGAAACCAACCTGAGTTAAGCAGCCGAGGAAAACTTGCAGGCTTTAGAACAGCTGGTACAAGAGCAAGTAGATACTCAACATTTAGAAGAGTCTACCAGACCTTGGAATTATCCTGTATCTGTTGTTAAATAGAAATCTGGAAAATGGTGAATGGTGACAGATATAAGGGCTATCAATAAAGTTATTCAACCTATGGATTGTCTACAATCTGGAATTCCTCTACCTTCTCTTTTATCAAATGGATGTCATTTATAGTTATGTATTTAAAGGATTTTTTCTTCACCATATCTCTACAAGAAAAGGATAGGGAAAATCTTGCCTTCACAGTGCCTACTTATAATAATTCTCATCCTACTAGAAGATATCAATGGACCATCCTCCCACAGGGAATGCTCAATAGCCCCACCCTGTGCAAATACTTTGTTAGCCAGCCATTGAAAATAATCTGTAAGCAATTTCCTAAATCTATAATCTGCCATAACATGGATGACCTTTTGTTATCTGATTCAAATAAAGATACTTTAGAAAGGATGTTTAAAGAAGTAAAGAAAGTCTTGCCTAAATGGGGATTTCAAATTGCTCCTGAAAAGATTCAAAGAGGAGGTTCTGTTAATTACCTATGTTACAGAATAGTTTTACAGAAAATTAGAACAAAAAGGCATAAATTTGGAGAGACTGTTTGCAGAATCTTAATGACTTTCAAAGATTATTAGGAGACATTTGCAGTCTACAACTGGCTGTTTGGATAACACCTGATTGAATAATTAATTTAAACAAATCCTTAGATGGTGATAAAGACTTGAATAGTCTCAGAGAATTAACAGCTGAAGCAGAAAATGAATTGATGATTGTTGAGGAGATATTACAGGAGGCACATGTGGATAGGGTGAATCCAAATCTTACTTGTATTCTAGTCATTTTGCCTTTCAGAATTTTTCCTATAGAAATTTTAATGCAGAGGGACAAAATTATCTTAGAATTGATCTTTTTACCACATAAACCAAGTAAAAAATTAAAAACTTATGTGGAAAAGTCTGTCTCCAAATTAATTATAAAACATAAATTGAGATTTCAGCAATTAGCAGGCATAGAACCAGCAGAGATTATAGCGCCTTTTACTGTTGATGAAATAAAAAAGTTATGAGAAGACAATGAACCCTGGCAAAGGGCTTGTACTAATATTTTTTGGGAGAAATTAGTAGCAATAATCCCTAAAGTGATAGATGTAACCTTATAAAGAGGACTTATTGGATTCTTCCCCGAATTGTATGTGATGCACCAAGAACTGGAGCCCATACATTTTATACTGATGCAAATAAATCAGGGAAGGCAGGTTACAAATCAGAAGAATTAAGTAAGGTGGAAAAAAGCCCTTATAATTCTGTCCAGAAGGCAGAATTATATGCTATCCTTATGGTACTAAGAGATTTTAAAGAACATCTCAATATGGTTACTAATTTGCACTATGCAGAAAGAGTTATCTTGTATATTGAAACTGCTGAATTTATACCAGATGATATGGAATTGACTTCACTTGCAAATCCAGATGCCAGACAAAATCAATAGGCTTTGTCCTATTTACATAACATACATCCAATCCCCTACAGGTCTTCTAGGTCCTCTAGCACAAGATAATGCAGAAATTGATCAATTATTGATTGGAAGTGTGCTGCAGGCCTATGAATTTCATAAAAAACATCATGTCAATAGCAAAAGTTTAAAGAGTTTTCTATTACATGGTATTGCCTGCAGGGAATAACCCAAACTGTACTCAAAGGAATGAAATCTGGCAGATGGATGTGTTCCACTTTATGGAATTTGGTAAATTAAAATATGTACACCACACCATACACACATATTCAAGATTTTAACGGGAAACTGCCTTGAGCTCAGAAAAGGCTGAGTCAGTAATCATGCATTTAGTAGAAGTTATGGCCATCATGGTTATACTTGCACAAATAAAGACAGACAATGGTCCAGCATATGTATCTAAGAAAATGAAATGTTTTTGTTTATTATAATATAAAGCACATTACAGGTATACCAAATAATCCTACAGNATGGATGACCTTTTGTTATCTGATTCAAATAAAGATACTTTAGAAAGGATGTTTAAAGAAGTAAAGAAAGTCTTGCCTAAATGGGGATTTCAAATTGCTCCTGAAAAGATTCAAAGAGGAGGTTCTGTTAATTACCTATGTTACAGAATAGTTTTACAGAAAATTAGAACAAAAAGGCATAAATTTGGAGAGACTGTTTGCAGAATCTTAATGACTTTCAAAGATTATTAGGAGACATTTGCAGTCTACAACTGGCTGTTTGGATAACACCTGATTGAATAATTAATTTAAACAAATCCTTAGATGGTGATAAAGACTTGAATAGTCTCAGAGAATTAACAGCTGAAGCAGAAAATGAATTGATGATTGTTGAGGAGATATTACAGGAGGCACATGTGGATAGGGTGAATCCAAATCTTACTTGTATTCTAGTCATTTTGCCTTTCAGAATTTTTCCTATAGAAATTTTAATGCAGAGGGACAAAATTATCTTAGAATTGATCTTTTTACCACATAAACCAAGTAAAAAATTAAAAACTTATGTGGAAAAGTCTGTCTCCAAATTAATTATAAAACATAAATTGAGATTTCAGCAATTAGCAGGCATAGAACCAGCAGAGATTATAGCGCCTTTTACTGTTGATGAAATAAAAAAGTTATGAGAAGACAATGAACCCTGGCAAAGGGCTTGTACTAATATTTTTTGGGAGAAATTAGTAGCAATAATCCCTAAAGTGATAGATGTAACCTTATAAAGAGGACTTATTGGATTCTTCCCCGAATTGTATGTGATGCACCAAGAACTGGAGCCCATACATTTTATACTGATGCAAATAAATCAGGGAAGGCAGGTTACAAATCAGAAGAATTAAGTAAGGTGGAAAAAAGCCCTTATAATTCTGTCCAGAAGGCAGAATTATATGCTATCCTTATGGTACTAAGAGATTTTAAAGAACATCTCAATATGGTTACTAATTTGCACTATGCAGAAAGAGTTATCTTGTATATTGAAACTGCTGAATTTATACCAGATGATATGGAATTGACTTCACTTGCAAATCCAGATGCCAGACAAAATCAATAGGCTTTGTCCTATTTACATAACATACATCCAATCCCCTACAGGTCTTCTAGGTCCTCTAGCACAAGATAATGCAGAAATTGATCAATTATTGATTGGAAGTGTGCTGCAGGCCTATGAATTTCATAAAAAACATCATGTCAATAGCAAAAGTTTAAAGAGTTTTCTATTACATGGTATTGCCTGCAGGGAATAACCCAAACTGTACTCAAAGGAATGAAATCTGGCAGATGGATGTGTTCCACTTTATGGAATTTGGTAAATTAAAATATGTACACCACACCATACACACATATTCAAGATTTTAACGGGAAACTGCCTTGAGCTCAGAAAAGGCTGAGTCAGTAATCATGCATTTAGTAGAAGTTATGGCCATCATGGTTATACTTGCACAAATAAAGACAGACAATGGTCCAGCATATGTATCTAAGAAAATGAAATGTTTTTGTTTATTATAATATAAAGCACATTACAGGTATACCAAATAATCCTACAGGTCAGGAAGTTATAGACATTTCAAATCATACTATAAAGGAAGAAACAGAAAGGGATGGAAAATTCCCCCAGAAATAGATTGCATAACGCCTTATTAATTTTGAATTTTTCTAATGTTAATAAGAAAGGAACAACAGCAGCAGAGAGGCATTGGATAATGGAAAATACTTCTGAATTGAATCAACCACTATATTTCAAGGATGTGTTTGCCTCACTATGGAAACCAGGAGATGTCCTATGTTAGGGAATGGGTTTTGCTCTTGTTTCCACAGGAGAAGAAAAATTATGGATACCATTAAAATTAATGAAGATACACTTTGAAAAGGAGAATCCTCTTGAAAAAGAGATATGATACCTCATCCACAATGGTGACAATCATACACGTGGTAAGCAAAGCTCATAAGTGTTAGGGCAGAATTCTGCTCTTATAATTGCAAGAAATACACCATCTGGAATTTAAGAGACCCTGGATGTTTTAATGTTTACAAAAGAAAAATGAACTATCAATAAGGAACATCTCAGAAACATAATATGGTTTATGAATCAAGGTATGGGTTACACTTACATTTACACACACATACACACACATATTCAGCTGATTTTGGAGTTGGACAATGTCTCTCTACTTCTCTAAATCCAAGCTTGTTGTTAAAATAAACATTCAGGGTTTCTGTCTCATATTGGAGGCTGTCTGGTATGGAACATAAGAAAAACTTTAGGAAAAATTTTACTTTCTCTATGCTTATTTTGTCTATATCATATTCTTCATTAAATGTATGTTTAGATGAATGATGTTTTAGTTTTCCATGATGAACAATAGAATTTTTAGAGATTATTTTCCTGCTGTAATCTTTGAAGTTTTCAGGAAGAAAATGGGGCCCAACAGCAACAACTCAACCCAGTTGAATTGACATAATTGATGTAGGAGGGTCATTTGTCTATCTGTTACTTTCATTGGTTAATAAAGAAA